>JAABKJ010000864.1:0-32437 GCA_011634705.1 Andricus grossulariae
TTTCACAACAAAAATTAAATTTTTTTGAAAATTCATATTTTTGGATTAAGTCGTTTTTTTCGCTTGAAATTTTTTTTTCGCTTGAAAATTCAAGAATATGGTTGAAAATTCAACACTATTGAAAATTTATCTTTTTTTTTGTTGAATTTGACTGTTTTTTATTAAAAAAAAAAAATTTTGTGGTTAAAATATGAACTGTTGCTTTCACCACAAAAATTAAATTTTTGTTGATAATTCATATTTTTGGATTGAAGTATTTTTTTTCGCTTGAAAATTCAAGAATATAGTTGAAAATTACATTTTTGGTAGAAAATTCTTTTTTTTTATTATTGAGAATTCGTTTTTTTTTGCTTGAAAATTCAAGAATATGGTTGGAAATTCAACACTGTTGAAAATTTATCTTTTTTTTTGTTGAATTTGACTGTTTTTTATTCGAAAAAAAAATCTTTTGTGGTTAAAATATGAACTATTGATTTCACAACAAAAATTAAATTTTTTTGAAAATTCATATTTTTGGATTAAGTCGTTTTTTTCGCTTGAAATTTTTTTTCGCTTGAAAATTCAAGAATATGATTGGAAATTCAACACTGTTGAAAATTTATCTCTTTTTTTTGTTGAATTTGACTGTTTTTTATTTGAAAAAAATCTTTTTTGGTTAAAATATGAACTGTTGCTTTCACCACAAAAATTAAATTTTGGTTGAAAATTCATATTTTTGGATTGAAGTCGTTTTTTTCGCTTGAAAATTCGAGAATATGGTTGAAAATTCAACTGTTTCGTTGAAAATTACATTTTTGGTAGAAAATTCATTTTTTTATTGAGAATTCGTTTGTTTTTTTTCGTTTGAAAATTCAACTCTTTTGTTGAAATCTTTTTTTGTTAAATTCTGTTGTTTATTAAAAATTATTATGTTGTTAAAATATAAACTATTACATTTTTTGTTGAGAATTCATATTTTTTTGTTGAAAATTCCACTACTGGATTGAAAGCTGAATTACTTTGGAAATTATTTTTTTAACTGAAAAGTTAACTGTTCCATTTTTGGTTGATAATTTAACTTTTTAATTAAAAAATATTTTTTTATTTCAAAGTACTATTTTGTTCAAAATTACTTTTTATAACGGAAAATTTAAATATTCAATTTTTTGTTCAAAATATGTCTTTGTTATTTGAAAATGAAACAATTGTGTTGAATATTCATATTTTTTTATTGAAAATTCGTTGTCTTTCCTTTTAAAATTCAAGAATATGGTTGATAAATAAACTCTTTTGTTGAAAATTTTCCTATTTTGTAAAAAAATCGTGTTTTTTTATTGAGGATTCATATCTGGTTAAAGATCGAACTATTCTATGGAATTTTTTTGTTTTGAGTTGAAAAGTTAACTATTCGATTTTTGGTCTAAACTTTAACTTTTTAATTGAAAATTCGTTTTTTTTTTAGTTCAAAATTAATTTTTTTTAAATTGAAAATTTGACTATTCCATTTTTTATTGAAAACTGATTTTTTTAGATGGAAATTCAACTATTTTGTTTAAAATTCGTCTTTTTGGGTGAAAATTTCAAACCGCATTTGGTTTAAAACTAAATTTTTGTACCAAATTTAACAATATAGTTGAAATTGGTTATCTTTCTTAGTTGAAAATTCAATTCATTTGTTGAAATTTTTTTTTGTGTTGAATTGGACTGTTTTTTCTTTTAAAAAAATCTTTTTTTATTAAAATATGAACTATTACATTTTTTGTTAAGAATTTATATTTTTTGGTTGAAAATTCATATTTTTCTGCTTGAAAATTTCACTACTGGGTTTAAAGCTGAACTATTTTGTAAAAAAAGTCGTGTTTTTTATTGAGGATTCATCTCTGATAGAACTATTTTGTGGAAATATTTTTTTAGCTCAAAAGTTAACTATACGATTTTCGGGTGAAAATTAAACTTTTCAATTAAAAATTCGTTTTTTAGTTCTTAATTAATTTTTTTTACTGGAAATTTAACTAATCCATTTGTGGTTGTAATTTGATTTTTTTTTTTTTTGAAAATTCAAGTGTTTTGTTGAAAATTCGTCTTTTTGGGTGAAAAATTCAAATTATATTTGGTTGACAACTAAATTTTTGTTGCAAATTCAACAATATGGTTCAAATGTTTTCTTTCTTTGTTGAAAATTCAATTATTTCATTGAAAATTTAATTTTTTGTGTTGAATTCGACTGTTTTTTTATTAAAAAAAAAACTCTTTTGGTTCAAACTCATGAACTATTACATTTTCTGCTGAAAATTCATATTTTTTTGGTTGAAAATTCCGCTACTGGGTTGAAAGCTGAACTGCTTTGTTAAAATTTCGTGTTTTTGGTTGAAGATTCAAATCCGGTTCAAGATTAAACTATTTAGTTCAATTTTTTTTTTAACTGAAAAGCTAACTGTTCCATTTTTAGTTAAAAATTTAACTTTTTAATTAAGAATTTGTTTTTTAGTTCAAAATTAATTTTCTTCAACTGAACATTTAAATATTCCATTTTTTGTTGAAAATTGATCTTTTTTAGTTGAAAATTCAACTGTTTTGTTGAAAATTCGTCTTTTGGATTACAAATTGAAGCTATATTTGGTTAAAAACTAAATTTTTGTTGAAAGTTTATATTTCGGAATTGAAAATGCAAGTGTTTTGTACAACATTCTTTTTTTTCGCTTGAAAATTCTATATATCCTAAGAATGCAAACCAAAAAAAATCACGAAATCTGATATTTTATGTAAGTAATTTATTTAAAATGTACGAGACATCAAAAGGAAATATATATCGAGTTTCTTACTTAAGGATAACGGGAAGTTTATTCTTTGTACTCTATAACCATTTGATTTATTTTACTTCCTACGGGAAAATTATACTTTGGGAGTATTGGCGATTCAGTTCTAGGGTTTAACATACACATTAAAGAAATATACAAGTGGCTCGATTCTTAAAGAGATATTAAATGCTTAATAAAATACAATTGCATAAGTACACACTCTAGTCACATTACTCAATTCAATATCAAGAAATTTCCGAGACAACACAGTAAAAAAGAATACTTCTAAAAATGTTGCAAAAATGTATCTGGAATCAAGTAAAGTTTATCTAAATTTCAGAAACACTTTCAAGTATTATTTTTTACTGTGAAATGGAAAGAGAGCACAATGCAGTAAACTCTTGATTGCACGGAACAGAAAAAAACACTTGGATTCCAATGAAACAATATTTAATTATTTAGCCCCACAATTGACAAATTTAAATTCCGCACATTCAAGATTCTTGCCTCCAACTTTGCTACAGTCTTCTTTCTTGACAGTCTCGTAAATCGTAAGACAGTTTTTAAAAAGGTCCTAACGATGTTAATATTACAACAGTCAGCTAATTTCAATCTACGGTGTAAACGATAAGCTTTAAAAACAGATATATGAAAATATTATAAAAATATAATTTAATTCAGAGACCTCTAATCTTCAGATACGATTTATAGAGTATTATTAATTAATAAGGAAGATATTATCACCACACAACGTGCTTTTTTTTTCTCGAAAGAGCAATAAATGCATGGGGTTTCTGTTAAAGATAAAAATTACAAATTAGAAATGAAACCTAACGAGAAGACTACAGTACGAAAAAATTTCGCATATCAAAAAAGACCGTCGGTTGGTTTAAACTCCATCCTTTGATCAATTTCTCCGAGGTGGAGGAGAAACAAAACATTATATACATACATACACAAAGCGAATATTCACACTCTGGTGCGCACGAATTCACGAATTCTGACGTGTCTTTAAGACTCAAGGATATTGGAGATAAACTACCGATTTAAAAAAAAAAAAATAAGTGATATTCATTCATGTTTCACTGAACTGTCAAATATCATACATTTTCTTACACGCCATTCATCAGATGTGGCGAATTACTTCTTCTTGGGTACCGGAGCTGACGCAGTCAGGATTATTGCACATCCGGCAGTGAACACACCCCACAGAAGAATGCTAGCTTCAATTTTAGACACCATCGCTCTGAGGTTGTCCAGCACGAATTTCGCTGGTTCGTTCGAGACTTTCGGTGCTGGTTTGTCTTGCACAATCTTCATTTTTGCTAAATACTCGAGAAGTGGTGGATGATCGCGACTGAAAACTGGGAAGTACTCGCCCACTTTTTCTCTTGTCCACCATTGTTGGCTGTTCCTGAAAAATTAAGAGTTAAAATTAAAAAAATAAAATATAGGGACAAAAGGGTACGTTTTTTGCGCGCAAAGGGTAACAAATTCAGGATAAATTCATAATATTTCAAAACAATTCAAGTCAAATTCAAAAGAATTCAAATGAATTGGAAACATTTTTTTTTAATCAAAAGAGTTCATTGATTTTCGTAAACTTGGAATGAATTTAGAGGAATTTAAGGTAAACGAGAAGAATTCGATTAAATTCATTAAAATTCAAGGGGAATTAAGAAAAATTCAAATGAATTGATAACAAATTAAAAGTATGAAAAAATTTCATTGAACTCAGTAAGTTTGAAACGAGTTAAAAGAAACTCAAAGGAATCCAAAAGAATTTGATGAAATACCTAAGAATTCAAGGTGAGGTGAAAAGAATTTAAGATCAATTTAATAAAAACTTTTAAAAATTCAAAAGAATCAATTGAATTAAATAGAATTGAGTGAATTCAGAAGAGTTCAAGTAAATTAATAAAATTCAAGAGAAATACAAAGAATTTAAAAGAAAGAAGGGTGAATTAAAGAAATTTCACATCTTTGAAACACTACTAATTTCTAACCAAGTCAGCGAGTAATTACTATAAAACAATTCAAGTTAAACTCAAAAGAATGCAAATGAATTGGAAAAAATGTTTAAAATCGAAAAAATTCTATTGATTACAATAAAATTTGAGTGAATTTAGAAGAATTTAAGGGAAATTATAAGAATTTGATGACATTCACAAAAAAAAAATCAAGCTGAATTTAAAAAGCAATTAAGTGCATCCAAAACAATTCAAAAATATGAAAAAATTCACTGATTTCAATAGAATTCAGTGAATTTAGAAGAATGTAAAAGAATTTAAAAGAATGCAGGATAAATTAATAAAAATTCATGGCACATTTCAAACGAATTGCAAAAAAAATTTAAAAGTGTATTCAAATCTTTGAAACTCCAGGAAATCCCTCAGGTCTTGTGAATAAATTCTTTGAAACCCATTAAAATATTAAAATGCCTTAAAATCCCTTGAAACTATTGAAACAAATAAAAAATGTCGGGGAATTTTTTTAAATTTCCTAAAATATTTCAAATCCTTTGATATCTTTTGAAATCCCTTCAAACTTTTTAATGCTCTTGAAAATGCCTGGTATTTCGAAACCTTTGAAATCCCATTAAATTACTGCAATAAATTACAAATTTCTTTGTAATCTTTTAAAACAACCTAAAATATTTAAAATCCTTTAAAATCTTTTGAAATTTTTCAAATATCTAAAAAATACCAAGGAATTTGTAAAAGCTCTTTATAATATTTTAAATCAATTTATCAATTAATCCGCAGGATCAATTAAATAAAAACTCAAAAAAACAAAATTTATCCATTCAATTGACTAGAATTAAGTAAATTTAGAAGAATTCAAGTGAATTAAAAAAATTTAAGAGAATTCATAAAATTCAAGGGCATTCCAAAAAATGGAGGATAAATTAATAAGAATTCAGGGTGAATTCCAAATCTCTTCAAATCTTTAAAAAGGGTAAAATGCTATCAAAATTCGGTATAAAATGAGTCCAGGATGAAGCCAATTTGTCTATTTTTCAATTATATATTGCAAAAATAGTGTAAAGCTTATGAGCATAAATTTAAAAATATTTTCTATCAGAGTGCAAGATCTTGAAGTTGGAAAAATGTGAAAACATCTTATCCGTAGGCAAATAAAAATAAAACATTAAATAAATATAAATTTTAAGGTTAAAAGAGTCAACTGTTTTTTAATCCACCTGACTTTTTAACTTGAAAACTCAACTCTTTTGTGAAAAAATCGTCTTTGGGTTGATAATTTGACTCTTGGTTGAAAATTCAACTGCTTTATTGATTATTACGGAAGAGAACATTTTTAGCTCTAACATAATTACAATTAAGAGAACTTTGTCAGTCATCAAAAAAAAGGTGTCCGGAAACTTTTGACCGACAGTGTAATTTTCAACAAAATAGATTAATTTTTAATTAAATAGTTGAATTTTCACCCTACAAAGATGAATTATCAACAAAAAGTAGACAAATGTGACGAAATAGTTCATCAAAATAGTTGAATATCCGATAAAAAAATATGAGTTTTTGACAGAATATATGAATTTTAAACAAAATTATTAAATTTCCAATAAAATAGTTCATTTTCAACACAATAGTTGAATTTTCGAGAAAATAGTTCATTTTCAACAAAATAGATTAATTTTTACCTAAATAGTTGCATTTTTACCCTAAAAAGATGAATTCTCAACAAACAATAGACAAATGTGACAAAATAGTTGAATTTTCGATAAAGTAAAAATGGATTTTTAACAAAATACTTGAATTTTCAACAAAATTATTACATTTTCAACAAACTTATTAAATTTTAAACATAATAGTTGAGTTTCCGACAAAATAATTAATTTTCAAAAAAATAATTTATTTTTACTACAAAATAGATTAATTTTTAACAAAATACTTGAATTTTTAACAAAATTATTAAATTTTCAACAAAATTGTTGAATTTTCGAAAAAATAGTTAATTTTAAACAAAATATTCGAATTTTCAACAAAATAGATTAATTTTGAACAAAATAGTTGAATTGTCAACAAAAAATAGACAAATGTGACAAAATTGATGACAAAGCAGACAAAATATATAAGTTTTTAACAAAATACTTGGATTTTCAAGTGAATTATTAAATTCCCAACACAATAGTTGAATTTGCGACAAAATAGTTAATTTTCAACAAAATAGAACAGTTTCATATTTAAACAAAAAAGAGGAAACTTCAACCCAAGAACATTAGTTTTCTACCTAAAAAGAAAGAATTTTCAACTGAAAAATATAAATTTTTATCCAAAAATAGAAAAGTTACATTTTCAATTAAAAAAGTTAATTTGAACAAAAAAAGAATCCTATAAAATAGTTAAATTTTCAACAAACGAGATGAACCTTCAATAAAAAATAAATAAATGTTCAGCCAAGTAGTTCAACTTTTACACTAGTAGTTGAATTTTCAATTAAAATATATCAATTTTCAACAGTGAAGTTAAACTTCCAATCAAAGAAATAAATTTTCAACTAATATGATGAATCTTCAACTGAAATTGTTCAATTTTCGGTTAAAGAAATAAATTTTGAACAGAAAAAAAAAAACGTTTTTTCAACAAGAAATGAATTTTCAACAGAAAAATGTTTTTTTTTCAACAAAATAGTTGAAGCTGCAGGAAAAATAAATAAAAATATAAAGCAAATAAATTACTGACAAGAATATTATATCAGAGTGACCACAAAACTTCATTTTCAAAATTCCCTAATTTTGCCCTGACTATTAACATCCAAAGGCCAAAATCATAATATCATAACATTTTTAACATAAAATCTTATAAAAACAGAATAAAACAATTTCAAATTAAAATTGAAAATTTATTATCGTTGACAGCTATTTAAATAGCTTCTTACACACATTCCCTGACATTTGAAAGATTTTTTTTTTAAATCCCTGACTTTTCTCTGACTAATATTTTAGGTTTTCCCTCACCCATGACCACTCAAGTTTAAAAAAGATACTTAGAGCGATTAAAAAAATATATTCTGAAATTTAAAAACGAATTTCAAAAACCCTTCAACTAAGAAGTAGTATTTTAAAAGTTTATTTACCTTTGACTCCATGGCGTATAATGGTAGTGGTAAAGACTAGCTTTCACATATTTAGGCGGGTTATCGCGGAACGGGTTTTCCACAATGTTAATCAAAGCCAGCACTTCCTTTTGTCCATTCAAGAGGCGATAGGCAAACGACATTAGCCACGGATTCTGGTGATAAGTTCCTAAAGCAGCGAACCACATTTGCCAATCCAAACGAGGTTGATGTGGTGCTAAAAAAGAAAACAAAAAGAAAATTGTAACAGGGCTTGGACTCACTTCCGAAATAAAAAATAGTGTCAATAGTGGCATCAATTTAAAAAAATATAACAGATTTCAAAAAATTTCACAAAGATTTCACAAGATTTGAAATATTTCAGCAAATTTCAAAGATTCCACAAAACATTTCAAAATATTTCACAAAGATTCAAAACATTTCAAACCCTTGAAATTTAGTTTAATGATTTCCTTAAAGTTCTTTTTTAAAATACTTTGAAATTTTCTGAAAACACTTAAATCTTGTGAGATCTCTAGTAATACAACAAAAATCGAACTTTTTTAATTTTGCAGAATTTTAAAACATATTTTAGGAAAAATTCGAATCATTTGAAAAGATCTCAAAAAATTGTTAACAAAATTTAGATTTTTGAAGAGTTTGAAATAATATTTTGAAGTTTTTCAATGATTTTGAAAGGCTTGAAGATAATAAAAAAATTTCTTGATATTCCTGAGAAAATTATTTTTCATTGTCAAACAATAATTTCAAGAGAATATTTAATAATATTTTTTTAAAAATTTGATGTATAAATAACAATTGAATAATTATTTATTTGAAACTAATTAAAATTAAAATAATTAAACTTCTAATTTGAAAAGTGTATTTTTAAAATTTCGAAAATTTACAAATTTATTTGAACTGTAAAATTTATAAAAGATAACAAAATTTATTTTGCACTTTAACTGTATTTAATTTCAAATTTTTTAAGAGCATTAAATATCAATTAGGAAACGTTTAAAATAAACAGTAAATTTAAAATTAAAATTAAGTTTATAAAGCTGAGAATTGAACAAGTTTAAAACAAATAAATTCCAAATTTAACATTATTTAAATGTGCATTCATCTTTTATTATCATCAAAAATTTCAAATTTTTAAGTTTTCTGTTTTGAAAATTGTTCAAATTAGAAATCCTTCTAAATCCATAGGAATTCAAACAGAAAAGATTCGATTATAAAAAAGAATAAACTTCGAATCAAGCGAGACACAAAATTAATATTTTTTACTTTGCGAGAAGTTTAAAATTTTAGAAACAAATATTTTAGACATTAAATAATAATTAAGATATGGGCATCCGCAAAATTGAAAGCTAATTTATTATTAATTGACTCAAGCATTCAGAGAAAATTTATTCATTTTATTGAAATTACTGAAGTAGGAATTTTCCAAATATTTAAAATCAGAGTTTAATTAGTTTTATTTTATGCGACTATTCTTCTGTAATGCTTGAATTTACAAAAAATTTCCGTAGCAACCCTGGTATAAGAAATTGAATGATAGAATAGAAATTTGAAATACCTCCATAGAATGCAAAATTATCAATATAATTTTATGGCATTTCTTTGAAATACTGTTTGGAAAGATTTATAATTTTTTGTAATCACTAGAAATCCCTTGCAATCTATAGAAATTCCTTATAATCTTATGGAATCTTTTAATTTAATTTGAAATCCTATGAATCCCTCAAATATTGTAAAATTCCTTGAAATCTTAAGAAAGCACTTGAAATTCCTTAGAAATTTTGTAATCTTTCAAAATGCGATAACTTTGAATTAATAATAAATTAGCTCTCAATTTTACGGACGTCCATATCTTAATTATTATTCAATGAAATTATTGGTCCGCATCTAAAATATTTGTTTCCAAAATCGTAAACTTCTCGCAAAGTCAAAAATATAAATTTTGTGTTCCGCTTGATTTGAAGTTTATTCTTTTTTAAATTCGAATCATTTCTTTTTTGAATTCTTATGAATTGAGAACGATTTCTAATTTGAACTATTTTCAAAACAGAAAAATTAAAAAAATTTTATAATAGTAAAAGATGAATGCACATTTAAATGATAAATTTAGAATTTATTCGTTCTGAAATTGTTCAATTCTAAGCTTTATGAATTTAATTTCAATTTTAAATTTACTGTTAATTTTAAAGGCTTCCAAATTGATATTTTATACTCTTAAATGCAATTAAATCAAATTTCTGATTTTAAAACTCTTTCAATTTGATATAAATAATTTTCAAATTAAAGCACTCAAAGGGAAACCATTGAATTTCAACCTTCTAAAATTGAAGTTTAAAAATTTTTAATTTAAATTAAATGCAGTTATACTGCAAAATAAATTTTTTTTAACTTTTATAAATTGTATAGTTCAAAGATTCGGATAAAGTTAAAAAAATATAAATACACTTGATCATTTTCAATGCTCTTAGTTGAAAAATAATTCAATAAATTTGTCAATTTTCAAAAAGATATCATTTTAAGCAATTTTAAGCTAGAAACATTCAAAATTTGAACAATTAAACATTTTTTTAAACTGAAAACTTTTTAAATTAGAAGTTAAATTATTTTAAGTTTGAATAGTTTCAAATCAACAATTATTTAATTGTTATTTATACGTACAATTTTTAAACAAATATTTTTAAATATTCTATTGAAACTATTTTTTCGCAATAAAAAATAATTTTCTCAGGAATATCAATAAAATTTTTTTATTATCTTCAAGCCTTTCAAAATCAGTAAAAACTTCAACATTTCATTTCAAAATCTTCAAAAATTTACATTTTGTTTCAAAATTTTTGAAATCTTTTCAAATGATTCGAATTTTTCCCAAAATATGTTTTAACATCCAGCAAAATAAAAAAAATTGCTTTAAAATCTTCGAGATTCTTTTTTGACCATTTTGGAAATCTTTTGAACTCTTTTGATATATTCTCTTAAAATTAATCTTTTTAAATAAAAACTCATTTGCAATTTTCCTAGGAATCTTTAGAAGCTTTTCTAATTCTTTTGAAACCTTTCACAATTCTTGAAAAGCTTCTGAATTTTTTGTTGGAAATCTGCAAAATCTGCATTTTGTTTTAAATAAATTGAAATTATTTCAAGTTTTAAATTAATTTTTAATCTTTTCAAATCTACTAAATATCCAATGTTTTCTAAATTAGTAAGAGTTTAATTGTTATTTGTACATACAAATTCAATAATTCCACTTACAAATTAATAATTCTGAAAATAGAACAATTAAAATTGTAACGTTAAAAGTTTAAATTTAGCTCTCTGAAATTTTAACGATTCAAGGCTTTCTATTTCAAACAATTACGTTTCAAATGGTTTAGTTTTCAATATTTGATTTATAATTACTAATTTTAAATAAAATGTCAAATTATTGGTAAATCTTAAAAGAAATTCTTTTTTTTTAATTTAAAAATTTCAAATTCAATGAGTTAAAAATGGAATATTTTAGATTCAAACAATATTTGACTGCGATTTGAAATTGTATAAAAGCGTTTAATTATTAATCTATTAATTTGAAGTTACTTTAAAATTCAAAATATTTTATAAAGTTTCAATCGGGCGTTTACATTTATTCAACTATTAAAGCTTTCAAATTGAACCAGTCCAATTTTTTTTTAATTTAATTTTTTTTTCTTTAATTTTTCCCGGATTGAGAATCGTATTGTAAAATCAATTAGTGTCCACTTTTTAATACTTAAAGTAAAGTTAAATTTTAAATATCAATAATTAATATTTACAGTTGATCAACTAAAAACGTTTTTTATGCAAGATTTTTTAAACCTTCGAAACTGCATGTTATTAAAATTCTTTAAATTAAACATGTACACTTAAAAATGAACATCTAAAATGGAAAATGTTTGAAGTAAAAGGTTTAAAAATTCTAAACTGGAGGATTTTATAATTGAAAAAGTTAACAATTGAACTAACCATTAAAAACAAAGTTATAGGATAGATTTTTCTTAAAAAAAATATGTGAAATTCCCGGTCAAAAACAAAATTCACTGTCATTTCCCGTTCTCAAAAAATTCCCGGTCCAGCGGCCACCCTAAATTTGTAAGAAAAAGCCTTATTTTTTCGACTTTCCCCAGACGAAATCGAAAAAAAGGTTTTTCCTTACAAATTACAATTTTCTCTTTCCCATATCTTGAATTAAGAATATTTTTAATTAAAATAATGAATAATAATTATAAAAGTAACATGAAAACTCACCAACAAATGGCATCGAATTGTTGACGTTTCCTGGTTTGTAAAGGAATCCATATTCTTTCCAGGGTCCATCAACACTATTGCTTCCTTCAATTGTTATTTCCGGTCTTCCTCCCACACCCGTCATTCTACGGAAAAGACCATAAGTATTCACGATCTGGAATTGATCCACTTTAGCATGGAGTTTCTTAAGTTGAATAGGCACAGTCTGGTTATGAGATGAATGCAGCGACGAATAAGGAACCTAAAACCAATAAAAATTGATTTTGTAAGTCATCAAATAATAGCGCTTTAAAAATTGTAATGTAAAGTTGATCAAATTTGTACTCACAACGCTGAGGGCGAAAATCGTACCCACGATCAAAGTATATAATACAGTGACAAGCGTCGTAGTCACTTTCTTCTTAAGCCCTTTGACATTCAAGATCGAATTAGTGACTGCATCAGCGACCGTGAATCCGAGAGAAATCATTCCGATATAAACAGAAATTGGAACCGCTTTTGCGAGAACTTCGTCGAATTGCTTCTGAGTAAATGCTGGAAAGTAAAATTACATTTGAGAGAATCGTCTCGAAGACACAATAGAGCAAAACATTGCAAAATAAATGAATTTTGAAAAAAAAAGACTTAAATTTTCCACTAAAAAATATCAATTTTTTACAAGAAATGGAATGGCTAAACTTTCAGTTGAATCAAATTAATTTTCAACAAAAAAAAAACGGATTTTTAACAAAATAGTACAATTTTCAACTAAAATGATGAATATTTAACCGGAAGACTTGAATTTTCAACCAAAAAGATGCATTTTTAAACAAGAAGATTAATTTTCAAATAAAAAGATTAATTTTCTACCAAAAAATATAATTTTTCAACAAAATACATGATTTTTTAAAGAAAAAGTTGAATTTTTAATTAAAGAAGACACATTTTCAACCAAATAGTTGAATTTTGGACTAAAAAAATAATTTCCAACCAAAAATGGAATAGTAACATTTTTAATTGAAAAAATTAATTTTACATCCAACATAAGAGTTTTCAACTAAAACAATGAATCTTCGACTGAAATAGTTGAATTTTCAAACAAGAAAATTAATTTTTACTAAAAAAGATAAATTGTCAACCAAAATTTAAATAATTAAATTCCAAGTTAAAAAAATTACTGTTTAACCAAACAGATGAATTTTCAACTACAACTATGGAATTTTCAATTGGAATAGGTTCAATTTTCAGTAAAAAAAATTACTTTCAACAAAAAAAAAACTACCTTTAAAAAATATAGTTACATTTTTAAGCAAAGTGATGAATTTTCCAATAAAATTTGAAATATTTAACTGAAATAGTTGAATTTGAAACCAGAAAGATGAATTTTGAACTGAAATGATGAATCTTTAAATAGAATAATTGAATTTTTGACCAAAGAGATTAATTTTCAACCAAGAAGATTAATTTCTACCAAAAAAGACAAATTTTCAACTAAAAAGGATCATTAATTTTTCTACAAAAAATTGAATAATTAAATTTTTAGTCGAAAAGTGAATGTTCAACCGAAGACATGAATTTTTAACAACAACAAATTAATTTGAAACAAAAGAGTTTAACTTTGAACCAAATGATTTTATTTACAACCTAAAAGATAAATTTTTAACTAAAATAATAAATATTTAACTGGAATAATTTAATTTTTAACCGAGAAGAGTAATTCTTAAACAAGAAGATTAACTTTCAGAGAAAACATCATTTTCTACATAAAACAATCCATTTTTTAACAATATATGTGAATTTTCAACGAAATAGTTGAATTTTCAATTAAAAGACACTCTTTTATCTCAAGTGTTGAATTTTGAACTAGAAAATTCCAGGTTTTCCAGGTAGGGTAGACACCCTGTCAAATGATGTATATTTAACTGGAATACCTGAATTTTCAAACAATAAGATGAATTTTCAACTAAATAGTTAAATTTTGAACTAAAAACGTGACTTTTCAACTAAAATTATGAATCTTCAACTGGAATAGTTGAATTTTCAACCAAAAAGATAAATTTATAACCAAGAAGATTAATTTCTACCAAAAAATATGATTTTTGAACAAAATACATGAATTTTCAACGAAATAGTTGAATTTTCAACTAGAAAACATCAATTTTTAATCAAAAATTGAATAGTTAAATTTTTAGTTAAAAAAATTAATTTTCATCTAAAATGAATCTTTAACTGGAATAGTTGAATTTTCAACCAAAAAGATGAATTTTCAACCAAAAAGATGAATTTTCAACTAAACTGATGAATCTTCAACTGGAATATTTGAATTTTCAATTAAAAAGATGAATTTTCAACTAAACTGATGAATCATTAACTGGAATATGTAGTTGAATTTTCAACCAAAAAGATGAATTTATAACCAAGGAGATTAATTCCTAAAAAAAGACGAATTTAAAAAAAACACAAGAATTTTCATAGAAATAGTTGAATTTTCAACTAAAAAATGTAACTTTTCTAACAAATAGTTGAATTCTGAACAAAAAATATCAATTTTCATTAAAAAATGGAATAGTCAAATTTTCAGTTTAAAAAATTAATTTTCAACCAGACTGATGAATTTTCAACAAAAATGATGAATCTTCAACTGGAATAGTTGAATTTTTAACAAAAGAGATGAAATTTCAACTAAAACGATGAATCTTTAACTGGAAAAATTGAATTTTCAACTAAAAAAGATAAATTGTCAACCAAAAATTGAATAGTTAAATTTTATATTAAAAAACTTAATGTCCGACCAAAGAGATGAATTTTCAACTAAAATGATAGAATATTCCATTTTCTAACAAAAAATACAAATTTTCCATTAAAGAATATAACTCTGCAACCAGAAATTGAATAGTTAAATTTACAGTAAAAGAAATTAATTTTCAGCCAATTAAAACACGAATTTTCAACAAAATAGCTCATTTTTCAACCAAAGAGATGAATTTACAATTAAATTGATGAATTTTCAACAAAAAAAAAAGTATAATAATTTTTAAAAAGAGAGTTTAACTTCTAACTAATTAATTAAATTTCCATTCCACAAAACGACTAAGAAAGATGTTTCACTCAAGAGAGAAAAATTGAAGAAAAAAAAAATATAAATTTCCAAAATACACGAATTTTCAACCAGATACTTGAATTTTTAGTTTCAAACAATTTAAAATAAAAAAATTTTTATTGAAAAACAAATTATTATATTGAAATTTAAAAAAAATTAAGCTTTCTAGTAAAAAATTAATCTTCTTTCTTGAAATGTTAACTACTTGGTCAAAAATTCGTGTATTTTGTTGAAAATTCGTCTTTTCATATATTAAATTAATCTTCTTCGTTAAAAATTTAACCATTTGATTAAAAATTGATATATTTTGTTGATAATTTATCTTTTTGGTAGAAAATTAATCTTCAATGTTGAAAATTTATCTTTTTGTTTCAATTCAACTGCTTTTGATATAGAATAAAAATATTTTCTTAACATATATTTCTTGTTAAGAATTCATCTTTTTTCGTTGAAAATTAAACTGCGTAAAGAATTAGTGGCATTAGCGGACAATTGTTAAAAAGTAGTGTCTTTATATTTTTTTCGAAATGTAGTAGGAAAAAAGTGTCATCGCCAGTGTTGGGTAAGTTACTTTTTTTTGAGTAACTAGGTACAGTTACTAAATAAAATAACTTCAAGTTACCTAAAAAGTTACTTTTTTACCCAAAATATATTAAAATTTTCCCCCGAAAAAAAGGAACTTTGAAGCCAAAAGGGCGAATTTTCAACAAAGAAGTTACTTTTCAACCAAATTTGGACTTTTTACCAAAATAATTAAATTGTCAAACAGAAAATATTAATTTTCAAACAAAAGTTAATTTTCCATAAAAATAATTGAATTTTCAACCAACAAAAATTAGAGTTTTTTACAAAAAGAAATCAATTTTTAAACGATAAAGCCGAATTTTAAACCAAGAAAAAAAATGTTCACGAAATTGTTGAATTTTTCAAACCAAAAAAACTAGTTTTGTACTAAACAGTTACATTTTTAAATCAAAAATATGATTTTTTCACAAAAACGTTACTTTTCAATCAAATAAAATAGTTGAAATTTTAACAAAATGAATGACTTTTCAATCAAAATAGATGAATTCTCAACGACAAATATAATAGTAGATATTATTTCAATCAAAACAGATTTTAATTTGAAATCAAACACAGTTGAATTCAACCAAAAAAGACAAATTAAAAAAAAAATAGCTGAATCGTCAACCAAATTAGATTAATATTCTATCAAAATAGTTAAATTAAAAAAAAATTAGATTTGTTTACTAAAAGAGAAAAATTTTGAAACGAAAAAGCCGAATTTCGAAGCAAGAAAAAAATGTCCACTAAATTGTTGAATTTTCAAACCTAAAATATGAATTTTTCACAAAAAAGTTACTTTTCAAGCAAATAAAAGTAATTGAATTTTCAACAAAATGCTGAGATAGCTAAAATAGCTAAAACTAAAATGCTCACTAAAATCGATGAATTCTCCACGAAAAATATAACAGTTGATATTATTTCAATCAAAAAAGACTTTATTTTGAAATTAATCACAGATACATTCAACCAGAAAAGATGAATTCTCAAGAAAATAGCTGAAACCTTTAACTACTAAAAGAGATTAATTTTCTACCCATAAATGACCCTAAGCCTTTCTTAATAGGAGATAATATAAAAAAAAAACACAAAATAACTTCAAAGTAACTTAAAGTTCTAAGTTACTGCAAAACTTGTAACTAAATTACAAGTTACTTTTAAAAAAAGTAACGAAGTTACCCTAAAAGTTACAAATAACGTAACTCTTCAGTTACTGATGGTAATACAGATTTTTTAGAAGAAATTTCAATGAATACAAACCAATTTCAATGAATACTAACCAATTTCAGAATGGATTGTCCAATTGTCCAAGTCGAGTTTCAGATTGTAGTAGACGTAGGTTCCATACAGAATTGCGGCATAAACAGCGATACAAACAATAGTCGTGAGATAATTCAAAATCCCGGAGTTACCAGTTTTCGACTTCTTCTTATAAAAGAATTGATCATCCAAGAGGGATAGACTCAGGCAAATTGTGAGCAGATTGAAGAAATTGTAATTTCCGGTTACGATTATGTTAACCATTAGGAAGAGCTGTAAAAAAATTAATACATTTTAAAATTGCAATTTTAAAACTCCTATGGCTTCGTTAATTAAACTCCAGGGATCAGGGCGCAAGAGCTCAAAAAATGGGAAACAGGGTAATTTTTTAAGAAAAAGATTAAACATTTATTGTCACGTTTAGAAAAGAAACGATTTTTTATAAGAAATCGCATAGTTTTTAAATAATGTTAAATAATTTTTCAATGATTTGACATTAAAAAAATTATTTTAAAATTACTTAGGTCGTTGAAACTACATTCAAAGTGATATAAAAAAGCCCGAGAAAACATCAAATTTGTTAAAATACTAATTGTTATATGTTTTAAATGGTTCTCATGATCAAGAATATTTCCTCTTCTAAAAATTCCTCCATTAGTAATTAAATCGTGATTCTCATAAATATAATTAAATATTTATGTCAAAGATTTGTTATTTCATCCTTGATATAATTCATACACTGAATGCAAATTGGAAACAACACTCTTCAAGACACTCAAACTAAAATTAAAATAGTTCACTAGAAATTCGTTAAAATCCCTTGAAATCCTAAAAAATTCATTAAAATACGTAAAAATCATTTGAAATTCCTCGGATATAAATTAAATTAAAATTATTCACTAAATTTACCTACAGAAGAAACCTGTTTAAAATAAAACAAAACAAAATTTTTTTTTTAATATTAAAAGTTGTAACATTTTTTGGAAAATCCTTCTTTGAAATTTCTTTTGAACGAAAATAGAGAAATATATTCTTTTCACTAAAATTAATAAGAGTACTATACTAAATTCAATTCAAAACTTTTCAAATCACTAAAATTTCAAGTAAAAATGTCGCATTTTTATCAAGGTAGATGCATTTTTAAACAAATAGTTAAATTTTCAACCAAAACGATGAGTTTTTAACTAAAATTACATTAAATTTTTAAATTATATATCTATTTTTTTATTAAGATTAAATTGTATTTTTACTATATTGAATTTTAAACCAAAAAGATCAATTTTTAACCAAGAAGATTATCTCTTGATAACAAAAAAGATGAATTTTCAACTAAAATTATGAAATATTCATCTGGATTAATTAAATTTTCAGTTAAAAAACTGATTTTCAACCTAAAAAATGAAGTTTCAACTAAAATGTCGGAATATTCAACTGGATTAGTTCCATTTTCAGTAAAAGAAATTAATTTTCAACGAACAAAAAAAAAAATGATTTTTCGACGTAAGAGTTCAATCTTCAACCAAACAGATGATAATTCAATTAAAATGATGAATTTTGAAGCAGAAAAAAAAATTTTGAACAAAAGAATTTATTTTAAACAACAAAAAATTAATTTTCAAGTAAAATGATGAATCTTTAACTGGCATAGTTGAATTATTAACCGAAAAGACGAATCTTCAACCAAGACATTAATTTTCTACCAAAAAAGTCAAATTTTCAATGAAAAAAAGATCAATTTTCTACCAAATAGTTGACTTTTCAACTAAAAAAGATAAACTTTCAACTAGAAATGAAACAGTTCAATTTTCAGTTTAAAAAATTAATTTTCAACAATAAGAATCAAATTTTCAACAAAACACTTGAATTATCAACAAAAGTGATGAATTTTCAACTAGTAATCCCCGTCAAATCATCTGAAGAATTTCAGCTATTCTTAATAATTTAGATGAAAATTGTACGTTACGTTCTCTTAGGTGTTGAGAGAAAAACGCTAAAATTAAATAATTTTTGAAAAAATCAAAACACTTAGGAGATATTCAAAATTGAAAATATTGGTCCTTTTTTTCTTAAACTTTCAGAACTTTGGTGATTTTAATGATATTAAGGTGTATTTTTTCAAATTATTCGCAATAAGACGCAGTTCTGAAAAAATATTTTTGAAAAAAAAGAAAATTTCAAAAACTTCTTGGATTTTTAAAAAACTAATTTTTAAAGTGGATTTTTTTTCTCAGAAATTTAGTTACAAAATTAGTTTTTGATAAATCCAAGAAGTTTTTGAAAATTTTTGTTCAAAAAATATTTTTTCAAAACTGCGTCCTATTACGAATAATTAAAAAAATGCACCTTAATATCATTAAAATAAACGAAGTTATGAAAGTTTAAGAGAGAAAGGTCCAAAATTTTCAATTTTGAGTATCTCCTAAGTTTTTTGATAACTAACAGCTGAAATTCTTCACATAATTTTACATGTAACTGCTCACCAAAAAGATGAATTTTCGACTAAAATTATGAATTGGCAACAAAATATGAAATTTTCAACTAAAAAAGATAAATATTGAACCCAATAGTTAATTTAGGTAATATAAAGTTACTTTTACGAATGAAAATCATTGTTATTCAATTTTATATTATAATTTTAAAAAATCTAAGCACGCTCTCGGAAAAATTGCCTGACATTAAAAAAAAATTCCCTGGCAATTTTTTGGTTTTATTTTGGCCTCAAATAAAAACTTAGTTTTCTTCATTTCATAAAAAGAGAAAAAAAGTTTATTCACATCCCTGGATTTTTATTTTCTAACATTAAAAAACATAAACTATTTAAAAATTCATACTATCAAATTTTTAAAAAGTGAGTTCTAAAAATGTTTGAAACGGGTTAAATAATTTAAGAAATGAATAACTGTAGTTAGTAAGATATGTTTGAAAAAAACTCTTTCATTTTAATATTTTCATGGATGCCAATATTTTTTACGTATCTGGAGATCTTGACTGTTTAGATTAAATAATGTTAGTCACATATTTTTAAATTTCAAATAGCAAGATTAACTTAACTAAGAACTTTTTTAAATGAAACGTTTAAATAAAAAAGACCATTTTTTGTTGTTTTATTTTGCTCTCAGAGAAAAGCTTAGGTTTATTTGTTCAGAAAAAAGTAAGTTAAATTTATTATAATAGATAATTTTGTAAGCTAAAAAAAGCTTTCACTATTCGCTGTAGCATATTCTAGTTTTGAATAGAATAATTTTGTAGATGTAAAACGAACAATTATATTTTCGAATATCGTATATTTAAAGAGAAAGGAGGGAAAAACATTCGACTTTTAAACCCGAAAATATGAATTCAAACCCAAAAAAGATTATTTTTTAACAAAATAGTTGTATTTTCAACCAACAAAATGAATGTTCGATCAGAAACTTGGATTTATAACCAAATAGATGAACTTTTAAGCAAAAGAGACGAATTTTATACGAAATAGTTTAACTTTGAACCAAATAATTGATTTTTCAACCTAAGAAGAAGAATCTTCAACCAAAAAGACGAATTTTCTAGCTAAAATGTCGAATTTATTAGAAAAACATTTGAATATTAAACCCAAAAAGATTAATTTTCAAGAAAAATTAATTTTCGACCAAAAAGTTGCATTTACAATCAAATAGTTGAAATTTCAAGCAAGAGAGGAATTTTACACAAAAAAGTTGAACTTTGAACCGAATAGTTGAATTTTTAACCTATGAAAATGATTCTTGAACCAAAAAGACGAGTTTTCAGCAAAAGAGTTCAGTTTTCTAGCCATAAAGACGAATATTTTAGAAAAAATTTGACTTATAAGCACGAAAATATGAATTTTCTGCCAAAAAAGATGAATTTTCAACCAAACAGTTAAATTTTCAACCAAATATTTGAACTTTTAAGCAAAAAAGACGAATTTTATACAAAAAAGTTGATCTTTTGACCCTATTGTCGATTTTTCAACCTACGAAGATAAATCTTCATACAAAAAAGACGAATTTTCAGCAAAAGTGTTCAATTTTCTAGCTCAAAAGTTCAATTTTTCAGGCAAAATTTGAATTTTAAACCCGAAAAGATACATTTTCAACAAAAAAATTAATTTTCAACAAAATAATTTTCAACCTAGGAATATGAATCTTCCATCAAATGATCGGAGTTTCAAACAAAAAAGAATTAATTTCTACCAAAAACACTTTCAACCAAACAGTTGAATTTTCAAGCCGAAAAGACAAATATTTTAGAAGATAGTTGAATTTTCAACAAAGAAATATAATATGAATTTTGAACCAAAAAATATTAAGTTTCTACCAAAAGATGAATTTTCTATCCAAAAAGACGAATTTTCAACAAAATAATTGAATGACTAAAAATATAATAGTAGACTTTTCAATTAAAAGAAATTAACTTTCAACCCTAAAAGATGAATTTTCAATTTGAAAAGACGGATTTTCTATCCAAAAAAGACGAATGTTTAACAAACCAGTTGAACTATTTTACAAAGATGACTTTTTATCAAAATAGTTGAATTTTCAACAAAATATAAAAATTTTGAACCATATAGTAGATTTTGTTACCAAAAATATAACAGTAGACTTTTCAAATAAAATAAATTAACTTTCAACCAAAGAAGATGCATTTTTAACAAAATTATTGAATTTTCAACAAAATAATAAAATATCCAACCAAATAGTAAACTTTTCAACCAAATAGTAGAATTTTTAAGCAAAAGAGATTAATTCTAAACAAAAAATATAACAGTATGTAAATAAATAACAGGATGTAAAACGAACAATGGTATTTTCAAATATCGTACATTTAAAAAGGAAATGGGGAAAAGGGGATGATTTTCGAGAATAGGGGAAAAAGGGAAAATGCAGGGGAATAGGGGAAAGACTGTGAACCCTGAAAATCTGAAACTTACCTGGAGGTAAAAAGCAGTTATTCTGACTTTTCTATTGGGGAAGAAGAAGAGGAATGGAATCACGAGCTCGGAAATATTTGCGTGAACCGTAGCTAGTCTTAGGAGCCAAACTGGCAAATTGTGAGCGTACCAAGCCAATGGTGTTGGAAGACACTGAGACTCAAAGTGTACATTTAGAGCTGAAAAATAAATTAACAATATAAATTAATCAATTCAATAAATTCCAATTTATTAGTTGAAATTAAATCAGGATGTCTACTAATTTTCAAATCTCTTACTAGAAGTTTATCTTATTATATTTAAACAAAATAATATTGTTAATTTTTCCCCGGTTCACTAACATTTTTCTCGATCAATAAAAGTAAAAAATTCTAACTCCAAAGCCAAAAATTTTTTTATTTGAAGTAATAAAAACTGAGCTGCAAATAATTTTAAACCATTTTAAGCTAGAACTATTAAAAACTAAACGATTATATTTTTGTTATAAACTGAATACTTCTTAAATCAGACGTTCAATTATTTTTATTTTAAATAGTTTAAAAATCCTTGAAAAGTTTCAAAATTTTATTTCAAAATCTTGAAACATCTACATGTTGTTTTACATTTTTTCAAATTTGAAATTATTTTTGAATTTTTCAGAACTTCTAAACATCTTTTTAAACAATTCGAATTCTTGCCACAATTTTTTTAAAATCCTGCAAAATTAAAAATATTTCCTTAAAACCTTCCAGATTCAATGTTGACAATTTTGGAAACCTTTTTATATCTTTTTAAATATTGTCTTCAAATTAATTTTTCAAAATAAAAAGTCATTTTCAATTTTCCCAGGAATCATTAGAAAATGTTTTTTATTGTTTGAAAGCACAAATCTATATTTTGTTTTAAATTAGACCCTGGGTTATTTGCACCTTTCAGACCTTCCAAATAGCTTTTGAATTTACTCGAATTTTTTCTAAGAATAATAATAGGTGTTCAATATTTATTATAAATCAAAATGCAACAATTTTACTTGTAAATTAAATTTTCTTAAATAGAAAAATTAAAATTGTAACGTTCAAAGTTTAGTTTTTTGTTTAGTTCTAAATATTTGATTTACAATTACTGATTTTAAATGAACATTCAAATATTTCTAAATATTAAACAATTGCTCTTTCTCTTAATTACAAAATTTCAAATTTTAAAGTTCAAAATTTTAGACTAAAACAATATTTTAAATTTAATAAAAGTCTTTGTTTATGAATATATTGTTTTGAAGTTGTTTAAACATTTTTAATAGTTTATAAAGTTTAAATTGGGCGTTTACATTTGTTTAAATACAAAGACTTTCCAATTGAAATAGTTTATTTTGAACATTAAAATCTGAAAATTCTTAAATTTTGAACTGATTTCGAATCGTCTTGTAAAATCAATTATTATTCAATTGTCAATCCTTAATGTACAGTTCAATTTTAAAAATAATAATTTATATTCACAGTTGATCAAGTAAAAAGTTTTTTTATCCAA
Organism: Andricus grossulariae; assembly: GCA_011634705.1. Taxonomy (NCBI): domain Eukaryota; kingdom Metazoa; phylum Arthropoda; class Insecta; order Hymenoptera; family Cynipidae; genus Andricus; species Andricus grossulariae. The sequence goes on from JAABKJ010000864.1 coordinate 23,471, forward strand.
AATTGTCGATTTCAAACGCTTCTAATTTTTTAAGCCTTCAAAACTGCATTTGAAATTCTTTAAATAAAAAATGTACGCTTAAAAATGAACATCTAAAATGGAAAATTTTTAAGTATAAGATTTTCGAATTAAGCATTGCAAGCTGAATGATATCAAACTATTTATATTAATATAAAATTTATATTAAAATCAAATTATTTTAAAAAGTGTTGAAATCAAACTGGGACATTTTTTTAAATTGGAACGCACAATAATTTACCGGTATAAAATAGAAGCTTTTAACACTTTTGAATACAATTTTAAATTAAATGCCTTTAAAATGTAAAATAAAACATTTGAAACTTCCATAAATTTTATAGTTTAAAGATTTAAAAATATATAAATCCACGCTATCATTTTCAATGCTCTAAATTGAAGAATCAACCAATTTTAGAAATTACGATTACATTTTTTTAACTGAACACTTTTTAAATTAGAAATTTAATTCTTTTAATTTTTAGTCGTTAAAAATTAATACTTGCTTAATATTGTTATTGATAAATTAAAAATTTGCTTTGAAATCTTTTTAAATATTCTCTTAAAATTAGCTTTTTTTAAAATAAAAAACCATTTAAAATTTTCCCAGTAATCTTAAGTAATTTTTTTTATTATCTTAAAACCTTTCGCAATCCTCAAGAAGATTAAAAATTTTATTTTAAAATCTTCGAAAATCTATATTTTCTTTTAATTTTTTTGGAATCTTTTGAGATTTTTTCAAAACTTCTAAAAATCTTTCAAACTGATTTGAATTTTTCCTAAAACTTTGAATAAATCCTGCAAATTCAAGAACATATTCCAGATTACTTTTTGACAATTTTTGAAATATTCTTAAATATTCTCTTAAAATTAAATTTTCAAAATAAATAATCATTTTCAATTTTCCTAAGAATCTTAATGAAATGTATTTTCTTTTGACAACTTTTCAAGTGTTCAATTACTTTTGACTCTTTTCAACACTTTTAAATATCTCTTAAACTTATTCGATTTTTTTCTAAATTAATAATTGTTCAATTGTTACTTAATCATCAAAATTTGTTTTAATTATCTTAAAACCTTTCAAAATATTTAAAAAGTTCCAAAATTTTATTTTAAAATCTTAAAAAATCTATCATTTGTTTTACATTTTTATAAATCTTTTAAAGTTTTAAATTAAGTTTGAATCTTTTCAAAACTTCTAAATATCTCTTAATTTTACTCGAATTTTTCCCAAATGAATAATTGTTCAATAATATTTTTCAACCAGTTGTATTTTTAACCAAAGAAGATGAAATTTTTACCAAATGAGACGAATTTTCTACGAAACAATTTAATTTTTTAACCCGCAAATATGAATTTAAAAAAAAGTTAATTTTAAAAAACCAAATAGTTGAAATTTGAACAAATAGATCGTTTGTAACCAACATGAATTTTTAATGAAATTTATTTGTTTTTCATCTTTCAACTTTTTTTAAAATTCGATCAGATTCGATCATGGTAAAATTTTCAACAACAAAATTAATTTTTGACCAAATAATTGAGTTTTTATGCTAAAAAGACGATTTTTTTAGAAGACAGTTAAATTTTTAACAAAAATAATAATTTTTAACCAAGAAAGATGAATTTTCAACCAAAAATGATGTTTTTTTTAACCATAAAATAGGAATTTTCAATCCAAAAGTATGAATTTTCTATCCGAAAATGTAAATATTCAACAAAACAGTTTCGACCAAAAAATATAACTTTTGAACAAAATAGTTGAATTTTCGACAAGATAATTAAATTTTCAACAGAATAGTGGCATTTTTAACAAAAAAAATGAATGTTCACCCAAAAATAGTTGAATTTTCTTATTGGGTTTGTTAATCCAGTTTACATTTAAGTGAAAAAAAAAGAAAAAGGGGAAGTTTCTTGAAAGCAGCAGAAAAAGGCGAATTCTTTTAAAAAGGGGAAAGATTATGAAGACTGTAATTGAATTTGGAAAATAACCGCATTTTTCTTCAAAAATTCGCAATAAGTCGCACGATCCGAACCTAGTGACCACAAATTTTTCAGAAAAGGATAAACATTCAATTTTATTTGTCTTGTGATCACGATTAATAACAAAATATCACATTTTCCAAAACTTTAAACGTGATATTCCCGGCTCAAATTTGCATTCCCGGATTTTATTTTAATTTCCGGCTAGTAGACACCCTATAAATATTCAATGACTTTTATTTATAATCTTCTATCCTACCTTCTAAGTTCCACCAGGTTGGACAACCGGAAGTGAGCTTGAGAACTCCACTGGAAAACATTAACCGGAAATAGAGCCAACGAATTGTCCAAAATGTTACTGAATCGCTGGGTGTTCCTGCTTTTGTATGTTGAGTGTTCCAAAGAGGTGCTATGATTATACACAAAAATCCAGCTTCCAATAAAAGAGAGTCCCTGTAATTGCAAGAGAAAAAAAATGTTCATTAGTACAACAAATCGATAACAATATTAGTATATTTAGGGCAACGATTTAAAATTTCGGATCATTTACAGGTTTTTCAAGGGTTTTGAAGATCAATTTCGTTCCATTTTCCAGGTCAACTTTCATTTAAAGAACAAATAATTTTAATTAAATCGCTTTATCCGAGGAAAAAATACACGGTCATTCAAATTTAAAGATTTAAACTCTTGAAGCTAAACATTTTTTTTAGTTATAAAAACTAAACTGCAAATTAAAACACTCAAAGTGAAACTCTTTTGCATTTTAAACTATTAAAATTGAAGTTTAAATTTTTTTAATTCAAACTCTCAATAATTTAACAACAACTTTAAATTAAATGACGTTAAAATGCAAAATTAAAAACTTTAAACTGCTATAAATTATACAGTTGAATATCAAAATCTTCTGCTTTTAAATGATTCGTATTTTTCTTTAAAGTTTTAATAAATCCTGCAAAGATAAAAACATTGCCTTAAAATCTTACAGATTACTTTTTTGCAATTATGGAAATCTATTTAAATATTCTCTTAAAATTAATTTTTCAAAACGAAAATTTATTTTCAATTTTCCTAGGGACCTTAATAAACTTTGATATTCTTTTGAAATATTTCAAAGGCTACTAAATTTTTTGTTCGAAATCTTTTAAAATTTACATTTTTTCAGATTTTCCATTATTTTTGATCTTTTAAAAACTTCTAAATACCTTTTCAACTTACTCAACTTTTGTCTAAATTAATAATTTTACAATTGTTATTTATTCTTAATTTTTTTAAAAATCTTTTTCAATATTCTGTTGAAATTAATTTATAAACAATTATTTTCAACTTTCTCAGAAATATTTAAAAATCTGTATTTTGTTAATTTTTTTTCCAAATATTTTCAAGTATCAAATTAATGTTGAAACATCAAAATTCTGGTTAAATCAATTCACTTACAAATTGTTTAAATTTGAATATTTGATTTATAATCGCTTATTTTAAATAAGTATAGTCAAAAATTGGTAAGTATTAAAAAATTGTTTTCTTTAATTTAATTGAAACAATATTTGAATATAATTTGAAATTAAATAGAAGCGTTTAATTATGAATCTTTTAATTTGAAATTATTTTAAAAATGAAAATAGTTTATGAAATTTTAATTAGACCTTTACATTTAACTCCTAAGGCTTTCGAATTAAAACAGTTCAATTTTTAACGCAAAAATCTCTAAATTGGTTCATTTTGAACAGATTTAGATGTCCTGCAAAATACATTATTTTTCAATTTCAAACGCTATTAATTTTTATTTGTGTAAGTCTTCAAAACTGTATTTTGAAATTATTTAATTGTAAATGTACCCTTAAAAATGAAGACATAAAGAGGAAATTTTTTACAGTAAAACATTTTAGAATTATGCCATGTAAACTGAATTATTTCATAATTGAAAAAATTAACAATTGAACTTAACATTTAAAAAAAAGAGTTGAAATCAAAATTATTTTAGATTGCATATAACATGTTATATTTTAAGTGAATGAACAGCTTTTTCTTCTAAAAATTTGTAAAATTCTCGGTCTAACAATAAATTTTCAGGTATTTCAAGTTTTTTTTCTACTAACGCTTTCAAAATAGCTTTTTATTGAAATTCTAGTTATTCGTAACTAGAAATTATCATACAATTTGTGTGAAAATTGCTCGTAATTCGAGAACTAAAACTGTCCTCAAGTTCAACGGATAACGCCAATTATAAGCATCCTCTAACGCAACGAACATTGACTTTGCAAATCGATATTGTTACTCTTGGCCACGGTGGCCGTTTTTTAATTGAGGAAAAAAATTCCCGGCCATTTCCCGATTCACAACAATTATTCACGGACATTGAAATTAATAAATTAGAACTCTTAAAACTAAACTTCTTTTCATTTGAAGTAGTCAAAACTGAACTGCAAATTAAAGCAAAAATTTCCTCTTCCAATTCAGAAAAAATTAAAACAAAAATTTCCTCTCTTCCAAGTCAATAAAAATCTTAAAAAGAAAAGCTACTCTCTTCAAACCCAAAAAAAAAAGATGAAAAATAAAAAGTATCCCCATTTAACTCAATAAACATGCTAGAAATTGGCCTGCTTCCACCAATTCAGAAAAAATTTTGAAAAAACAAAATGTTAGTCTTCCAATTCAGAAAACATTAAAACCAAAATTTCCTCTGTTCCAACTCGATAAAAATCTTAAAAATAAGAAAGATACTCTCTTCTCATAAAAAAAAATGGAAAATAAAAAGTACCCCCACTAAACTCAATGAAAATGCGAAAAAGGGCCTCTTTGAGTTCAGAAAAAAAATGAAAATAAAAAATTCATCCCCGAAGCTTAATGAAAATGTTAAAAATAAATAATAGCCTTTTCAAATTCAGAAAAAAAACCGAATTTCCTCCTTCCAACTCAATAAAAATTATTAAAACGAAAGTAGTGCTCTTCCAGTTTAGAAAAATTTACAAATTTTCAAAATTAATGAATTCAAATACGAAGCGTTAAAAATTAATCAATTCTAAACTTCGCTTGAAAATTAGAATTTTGAACCGGATACTCAAATCCTGAAAAAAAATTCCCTGACAATTCCAGGTTTTCTCCAGGTATCTCAAGTTTTCTTCAGGCAATAGACTCGAAATATTATACTGATTCGCGAGTTTATTATTATGTTTTTTTCTCCGTTTCTAGGAATTAAATTAATATGATCAATTGAGTAAGATTAAAAAAATTATATTACAAGATATTCTTAAATATATTAACATTACCGTCTAATTGAATAATTAAGTAATAAAATATTGAATTTTCAACAAGATAGATGCATTTTTAACCAAACAGTTCAGTTTTCAAGCAAAAAGATTAATTTTCAAACAAGAAGATTAATTTTCAAACAAAAAGATTCATTTTCTACAAAAAAAGACGATTTCTAAACAAAATAGTTGAATTTTGAACTAAAAAATACCAATTTAACACCAAAGAAAAAAATAATTTCAACCAAAGTGACGAATTTTCAACTGGAATAGATTAATTTACAAACAAGATTAGGTTTAAAATAAAAAGATTAATTTTCTACAAAAAAAATGAGTTTTCAGCAAAATACATGGGTTTTCAACGAAATACTTGAATTTTGAACTAAGAAAGATCAATTTTCAATAAAAAATGGAATAGATAAATTTTCAGTTAAAAAAATTAATTTTCAAAAAAAAAATACTTCAAATTTATGATTTATTATTTAAAACAACATTAACGTTCAACCAAAGAGATGAATTTTTAACTAAAATGATAGAATATTCAACTGGCATCGTCAAATTTGTAGTTAAAAAAAATTAATTTGAAACAAACAAAAAACTAATTTTCAAAAAAATAGTTACATTCTCAAACAAAGGGATGAATTTTCAACGAAAATGATAAATCTTCATAGATGAATTTTAAACAAAATAAAAGATGAATTTTCAACTAAAATGATAAACCCTTAACTGGAATAATTAAATTTTCAAACAAAATATGCATTTTCAACTATGAAGATAAATTTCTACAAAAAAAAAGACAAATTTTCAAATAAAAAAGATACTTTTTCAACAAAAAATTGAAGAGTTAAATTTTTAATTAAAAAAATGTATGTTCAACCAAAAAGATGAATTTTTAACTATAATGACGGAATATTCAACTGGCATCGTTAAGTCTTAAATTTAATAATGCAATTTAAAACAAAAATTCCGATTAAAAAGTTCATTTTCGACCAAATTTGGATTTTCTAGCAAAATATTAAAATTTTTAACTAAATACATCCATTTTCAACCAACTGGTTGAATTTTCACACCGAAAAGAATAATTATCATCAAAAAAGTTAATTTTCAACCAAATAATTGAATTTTCTACCATTTCAAACCAAAAAAGAAGAACAAAAAAGTTAATTTTCAACCAAATAGTTGAATTTTCTAGCAGAATATTTGAATTTTACACCCACAAAAAAAAATGAATTTGAATAAAAATAGTTAAATTTTCAACGAGAGATGAATTTATAACTAGTTACATTTTCCACCAGAAAAGACAAATTTTCAACAACAAAAAATAGGTGAACTCTCCTCAGACATTTTTTTACCAAAAAATATGTATTTCCCAACAAAAATCAACATTTTACGAAAAAAAAAGACTTGAATCATCAACAAAAATTATCGTTATTTTTCAACCAACTAGTTGAACTTTCTACCCAAATAATTGAATTTACAGTTGAATTTACACAAAAAAGACGAATTTTCAAAAAAAGCTACATCCTCAATCAAACCAAGTTAATTTTCTATCAAAATAGTTGAATTTTAAACAAAACAAAAATTACATTTGTTGACGAAAAGAGATAATTTTTGAAACGAAAAAGCCGAATTTTGTAACAAGAAAAAATTGTCCACTGAATTGTTGCACTTTCAAACCAAAAGAATAATTTTCGACAAAACAGTTGTATTTTCAAATGGAAAATATACATTTTTCACAAAAAAGTTACTTTTTAACTAAATAAAATAGTTGAATTTTTAAAAAAATATATGAATTTTCAACCAAAATAGATTAATTACGAACGAAAAATATAATAGTTAAATTTTAAACCAAAAAAAATACATTTGCTTACCAAAAGATATAAATTTTGAAACGGAAAAGTCGAATTTTGAAATAAGAAATAAAAAAAAATGTCCACTAAATTGTTGCATTTTCAAACCGAAAATATGATTTTTTCACAAAAAGTTACTTTTCAACCAAATAAAATAGTTGAATTTTTAACAAAATGTATGCATTTCCAAACAAAATAGATGAATCATCAACGAAAAATATAATAGTAGATATTATTTTAATTAAAAAATATTTTAATTTGAAATCAAACGAAGTTGAATTAAAAAACAAAACAAAAACGAATATTCAACAAAATAGCTGAAACGTCAACCAAATCAGATTGATATTCTATTAAAATATTTGAATTTTCAACCAAAAAAAAATTAGTATTTTTTACCAAAAGAGGCCAATTTCGAAACGAAAAAGTCGAATTTTGAACAAGAAAGAAAAAAATTTCCACTGAATTGTTGAATTTTAAAGCCAAGAGAAGAATTTTCTACAAAACAGTTGTAATTTCAAATGGAAAATATGAATTTTCAAGAAAAAAGTGACTTTTTAACCAAATTTGGACTTTGTACGAAAATAATTAAATTGCCATACCGAAAATAATAATTTTCAACAAAAAAGTTAATTTTCAACCAAATAGTTGAATTTTCTACCATTTTCAAATCAAAAAGACGAACTTTTTCAAACAAAAAAGACGAATTTTCTACAAGAGTTAAATTTCCGACAAAAAAGTTTATTTTCGACGAACTTTTGAGTTTCTACCAAAACATATAACTTTTTATCAAAATACATTGATTTTCATACAAACAGATGAATTTCCATGCCGAAAATATTAATTTTCAACAAAAAAGTTAATTTTCGACCAAATAGTAGTTGAATTTTCTACAATTTTCAAACCAGAAAGACTAATTTTCAACAAAGGAGAAAAATTTTCAACAAAAAGTTAACTTTCAACCAAATAGTTAACTTTGTAGAAATATATGGGAATTTTCCACCCTGAAAAAATAATGAATTTGAAAGAAAATAGTTAAATTTTCCACTAAAATTATAAATCCTTAACCAAACAACTGAATTTTTAACAAAGTAGGACGAATTTCCCAACCAAAACCAACATTTTACACACAAAAAAAAAAAGTTGAATTTTTAACAAAAATGTTCATTATTTGACAACCAACTAGTAGAACTTTTTACCCAAATATGCAGTTGAATTCAACAACAAAAAAACTATTTTTCAACAAAATAACTGGATCCCCAGCCAAATCAAGTTAATTTTCCATCAAAATAGTTGAATTTTTAAACCAAAAAGACGAGTTTTCTACTGAACAGTTGCATTTTCAAATCGAAAATATGATTTTTTCACAAAAAAGTTACTTTTCAACCGAATAAAATAGTTGAAATTTTAACAAAATGAATGAATTTTCAACGAAAAATATAATAGTTGATATTATGTCAATCAAAAAAGATTTTAATTTGAAATCAAACTGTTGAATTCAACCAAAAAAGACGCATTTTTAAAAACATAACTGAATCGCTAACTAAATTAGATTAATATTCTATCAAAATAGTTGAATTTCAAACCAAAACAAAACAAAAAACTAGATTTGTTTACTTAAAGAAATAAATTTTGAAACAAAAAAGCCGAATTTTTATGCAAGCACAAAAAATATCCTCTAAATTGTTGAATTTTCAAACCAAAAAGAGGAGTTTTATACAAAAAAGTTTCATTTTCAAACAAAATGCATGATGGTTCAACTAAAATAGATGAATCCTCAACTAAAAGAGATTAATTGTCTACCAGGGTGGCCACTATTTTTTCAATTTTTGTCTCCCGGCTTTCTCCCGGTTAATATTCGTGATTTCTCCCGGTTT
>JAABKJ010000865.1:0-32435 GCA_011634705.1 Andricus grossulariae
CTTTTATTTTTTCCTTGCTGAATCCTTGCTTAATTCTATCATTTCTGCGGTGAAATGATAAATTTGTGAGTGAAACCTTTAATTTAATTTTCCTTCAATTTGGAAGTAAACCCTTCAATTTTATTTATGATAAATTTGGGTGTAAAACCTCTAATTTTTTTATTATAAATTTAATAGTATAACCTTTAATTTAATTTTATTGTATTTTATTTTTCCCTGATGTATGCTTGCTTAATCCTATGATTTCAGCGGTAAAATTCTTAATTTGCAAGAAAAACCTTCAATTTTATTTATTATAAATTTGGGATGAAAACCTTTAATTCAGTTTAAATTTTATTTTATTACCTTTTATTGTTTCTTTGCTACATCCTTGCTTAATCAGATACGATTTCTGCGATGATATTATAAATTCAAGAGTAAAAAAACCTTTTAATTTTATTTATTACAAATTTTCAAGTAAAATCTTCAATTTTATTCAATTTGAGTTTGGCAGTAAAATCTTTAAGTTTATTTTTTATAAATTTGGGAGTAAAGCTTTTCATTTTATTTTATAACCTTTCATTTTTTCCTTGCTGAATCCTTGCTTAATTCTGTAACTTCTGCGGTGAAATGATAAATTTGGGAGTGAAACGTTTAATTTAATCTAAATTTTATTTTATTACCTTTTATTGTTTCTTTGCTACATCCTTGCTTAATCATATACGATTTCTGTGAGGAAATTATAAATTTAAGAGTAAAAAACCCCTTTAATTTGATTTATTATAAATATGGGGTAAAACCTTTAATTTAATTTATTATAAATTTTCAAGTAAAATCTTCAATTTTATTCAATTTGAGTTTGGCAGTAAAACCTTTAAGTTTATTTTTCATAAATTTTGAAGTAAAGCTTTTCATTTTATTTTATAACCTTTTATTTTTTCCTTACTGAATCCTTGCTTAATTCTATAATTACTGCGGTGAAATGATAAATTTGTGAGTGAAACCTTTAATTTAATTTTACTTCAATTTGGTAGTAAAACCTTCAATTTTATTTATGATAAATTTGGGACTAAAACATTTAATTTTATTTATTATAAATTTGGGAGTAAAAACTTTAATTTTATAACCTTTTATTTTTCCCTTGCTGTATGCTTGCTTAATCCTATGATTTCAGCGGTGAAATTCTAAATTTTCAAGAAAAACCTTCAATTTTATTTATTATAAATTTAGGAGCAAAACCTTTAATTTAAATTTTATTTTATTACCTTTTATTGTTTCCTTGCTGGATCCTTGCTCAATCATATACGATTTTTGCGATGAAATTATAAATTTGAGATTAACAAACACCTTTAATTTTATTTATTATAAATTTGCAAGTAAAGTCTTCAATTCTGTTCAATTTAAATTTGGGAGTAAAACCTTTAAGTTTATTTTTCATAAATTTGGGAGTAAAGATTTTAATTTTATTTTATAACCTTTTATTTTGTCCTTGCTGGATCCGTGCTTAATTCTATCATTTCTGCGGTGAAATGATAAATTTGGGAGTGAAACCTTTAATTTAATTTTACTTAAGTTTGGAAGTTAAACCTTTAATTTCATTTATTATAAATTTGGTAGTAATAACTTTAATTTAATTTTATTACCTTTTATTTTTTCTTTGCTGTATCCTTGTATGATTTTGCGGTAAATTTATAAATTTGCGATTAAAACCTTCAATTCTATTTATTATAAATTTGGGAGTAAAACCTTTAATTTTATTTATTATAAATTTGGGAGTGAAACCTTTAATTTTAAATTTTCGAGTAAAACCTTTAATTTTATTTCTTATAAATTTGAAAACAAAACCTTTTATTTCATTTTTATTTTCTTACCTTTATTTTTTCCTTGCTGTATTCTATCCTAATCCTATGATTTTTGTGGTGAAATTCTAAATTTGGGAGTAAAGCCTTTAATTTAATTTTTATTTCGTTACCCTTATTCTTTCCTTGCTGTATTCTTGCCTAATCTCATGATGTCTACCATGAAATTCTAAATTTGGGAGTAAAGTCTTTAATTTTAAATTAATTTTACTTTACTTCATCACATTTTATTTTTTCCTTGCTATATCCTTGCTTAATCCTACGATTTCTGCGGTGAAATGATAGATTTAAGAGTAAAACCTTTAATTTTATTTATTATAAATTTGCAAGTAAAATCTTCAATTTTATTCAATTTGAGTTTGGCAGTAAAACCTTTAAGTTTATTTTTTATAAATTTGAGAGTAAAGCATTTTATTTTATTACCTTTTACTTTTACTTTCCTGAATCCTTGCTTAATTCTATAATTTCTGCGGTGAAATTATAAATTTGGGAGTGAAACCTTTAATTTAATTTTATTTCAATTTGGGAGATTCATGAGATTTCAAGGTATTTTAAGTTATTTTAAGAAATTTTTAAAAGTTTCAAAGATTTCAAGAGTAGTCTGGTCAAACCCTCATTTATTACTATGGCATTAGTATTTCAAGATAAAGAAATATTTATTTCTATTGTTTTTATAGAGTTGGTGGCCATATTTTAAGTATTAACACTTACAATTAAAGTGCTTGATTGATTTCAAAAACGTATTTTTAACTAATTTGGTCCTTTTTACTGCAATAATATACGCGTATAATCACGCGTTTACGCGCGCGATTTTCTTTTAAGTCGCACAGTTTTTAAATTAAAATATAAAATTAACATTAATACAAATTTTTTGTATTTCATAATATATAGACAATGAAACCGTTCCATTTCTCTTCAAAAATAAAAATTTCTGACGAAGAACACTAACATCACCTAAAGTTGTTCAAAATTTTAAGTTTGATTCTTAAAGTCAAATGAATTTTTTTTCTAATAACCAATTCAGATGAAAAACATACCCTATTAATATTCAAATATTGTAAATGCTCTGAAATATAATGATTTGTTATTAACAGTATCAATTCAAGACGAAAAACATTAATATAACGTAACAAAAAATTGTTCGAGATAGTAAATCTTCTTTTAAACCTAATGTTTTTTGTTTAACAAGGAGATAAATCAGAGTTGAGATTTTTTTTTAATTTCAATATCAACCCATTTGGAAAAAATTGGCTTTCCCCCATTTTTTTATACATGGAAATGTTTTTTTTTAATCAAATACTCATTTAAAATTATGTTAACATTACGTTTTGAACTCTTATTTGTAATAAAAAATTCGCTTTTTTCTTAAGTTTTCAACAGCTAAAAATGGAATTTTCTATTTGCCTTGTTTTTAACAGTTCAATTTTCAAGAGTTGAATTTTCAAAAGTGTAATTTTAAACTCGTGAAAATTAAAAGAAATGAAAGTTAAATTTACAAAAGTAAAAAATTCAATTTACCGATATCTTCCATTTTCAATTTTCTTAACATTATTCTATTGTTTTAAAAATTAAAATAATTAAAATATAATTAATTATTCAAATATTTAATTTAAATATAATTAAAATAATTATTCTAATTATTTCTTAAAACTTAAAATTGTTAAACAATTATGACTTCTTTGAAATCTAACGATTTTTCAGTAAAATACGTTAACGTTTTTGACTTGCACCTTAAATTGTTCCGAAATTATAAATCTTCTTTGAAATATATATATTGAAAAACAAATTTTTTTTAAGTTTTTTAAAATGCAATGATTTGTTACTAAAAAGACCGAATTCTATTACAAAACGCTTAAATAACCAAAAATTGTTAAAAAGTTGTGAATCTTGTTTGAAATCTAATTTTTTTGCATATAAAAAATACCAATTTTTAATGTAAAACACCAACGTAACCTAACATTGTTAAAAAATTATGAACCTTTAAAATCTAATGATTTTTGTTAAAAAATGCCCATTGCCGGTATAAAGCGCTAAAATGGCTGAATTAGGGAATCATGATGATAATTTTTATTTAAAAATGCTAATTTCTGATTAAAAAAAAACTAGCACAACCCAACAATTTTGGACGTTTTAAGTCCTCGAAACTTTACGATTTTATAAGAACATTTTTTTTTTTTGAAAATACTAATTTCCAACGAAAAACACTATCATAAAACATGTGTAATGACACTTAACTTTTACTCTTTCGGGTGTCTACTTATTTTCCATAAGAAAATCATCTTGGATGAATTCAACTGTAAGTTTAATTCTTTGAAGGATGGGAGTTCTTGGCTTATGGCGTTTACTGGATCCAACTGGAAAACCTGTACTTGTTGAAACTCTGGAAGGAAAAGTTCTAGCTATTGATATTTCAATATGGATTCATCAAGTCTTGCAAGGCTATCAGGACCGCCGGGGCGATTCTGTACCCAATGCACATCTTCTCGGACTCTTCAACCGAATTTGCAAACTTTTGTACTTCAAAATAAAGCCAGTCTTTGTTTTCGATGGAGGCGTTCCAATGCTTAAAAGGAATACTATCGCCTCTCGCAGGAAGCAAAAATCTATTGCTGTCAGTAAAGCACAAAAGTTGAAGAACGATTTGATAAGTAACTTGATAAAACAAGTTGCTGTGAAGGATGTACTTGACAAAAGGAATCCACAAGGAGAAAGCAGCCCCTCGAAGGAAACCTCTAGGATGCTGGTCAGGTCTTCCTCCGTTAGTGATATGTACAAACTCTCTGAACAGCCAAGTACGAGTAAAACTCAACCTGGCGACTTTGATTTTGATCATGAATCCGATCATGATTCTTCTGAAGAATTAAGCCCTAGGAAACAATCCAAGTGGATCGGAAACATTCATAGTGTAAATGTAGACAGCCATGAATTTAAGAGTTTACCGGCTGACGTCAGATACGATATTCTTACTGATCTCAAAGAGACGAGGAAACAAAACTCGTGGGGTCGAATACATGAAATGCCGCAAGTTTCGAACGATTTCTCAAGTTTCCAAATGAAGCGATTGCTAAAACGCAGATTAGTTCAAGAATCATTAGAAGTCGCTGAAAAAGAAATGGGAGGCAAAACTTTGACTCTCGAGGAACTGGAGAAACTTTTAACCGAACAAGGCGTAAATACGTCTGAGCAGGATGACAGTGCCTACCGAATTGCATCTGATAGTACTACCAGAGTTATTTTTGCCAATGATAAAAGTAGTCAACAAGAAAAAGTGATCAGCAATATTGCAAAGGATAGTTCAAAGGCATCTGGCAGTGACGCGGAATCAAATTCGAATGAGGCATCTATCCCATTACGACGGGACCCTACGAGTGGCACAGAATCAGATGATGAAGTCTCTTTTCTCCATAATATACATGAATACGATCTAGATGATGAGGATTGGGATGATCCAGAGGTTGAATCAGTGACGCCAAAAGCAAAGCCTAAAAAATCTATTCGAAGCAATAGTACGATGGAAACGGTTATGAAGTACATGCTGGAGTACAGCTCTTTGCCACAGGAGCAGATTCTTGCTCTTCTAGAGGAAAATAAGAAAAACAAGTCCACGAAATCTTTGAATGGGAATAAGGAAAAAGTATTAAAGAAGTCCAGGAAAGAGAAGGCGAATGATACTTTAAGTGAAACGAAAAATAAAGAAATAAAAGAGAAAGATCTAATGCATGCAAATGTTCCAGAAAGAAAGGCAAGTATAGATTCAAGTTCTGATTCTGATTTAATCGAAATTCCCAACGTTTCCTTGCATGATAAACCCCCTTCTCTGGAAATATCTCAAGCAGTTGATAAAGAAGTGAAAGTTTCGAAGGTACAGGAAATTAAATCAGAAAGCAATGATTCCGATTCCGATGACGATTTTATAACCGTAGAAGACGTTCCAATTCCCGAGGCGATCTTTACGCCAAAAAAAGAAGAACAAAATAGTTTTGAAGTAATAGTCAAACCTGATAAAATCTTAGAAGAAGATTTATTCGCCGATGTGTTTGCCACAGAACGAGCAAAGAAACCAAAGATTGTCGGAATAGAAGACATCGGAAACAAAGTAAAAGATAGAATTGAAGATGTACTACTTAATAAACAGATGAAAGACCATGCATGTAGGAATTTGAACTTCCAAAAATTCGAAAATAATACTACCGATATCTTACCTGACGAAGAGGGCGATAAAGTTGAACCCAGCAAAGTAGAGTCTCCCATAAGCGTAAATGAATATTCAATGAACACTTCTGACAACTTTCCTTCACAGGAATCCATCGAAACATCGGAGATAACATCTTTTATGGAAGGTTCGCAATCTTCGAGTCAAGCTTCAAATGTTGTACCTTTGCCTATCAGTGAAGAAGATCTTCTTTCAACGATGGGTAAACTTGCAGACGAACAAAGAGAATTGGGTGGCAATATAGGGAAATTGGAAAGACAGGCTATGGATGTAACTGACCAAATGCGATCAGAAGCTCAAGATCTCCTGCGACTTTTCGGAATACCTTACGTAATAGCACCTATGGAAGCAGAAGCTCAATGTGCTTATTTAGAACAAATCAACCTTACTGATGGAACCATAACAGATGATTCGGATATTTGGCTCTTTGGGGGAAAGTGTGTTTACAAGAATTTCTTCAACAACAACAAAAGAGTCTTACAATTTCGTTCCTGCGACATTGAGCATAATTTGAAGTTGGCAAGACAGCAAATGATTCAACTCGCTCTATTAGTGGGTAGCGATTACACTTCAGGGCTTCCAGGTATAGGGCCCGTTACAGCTATGGAAATTCTTGCTGCTTTTCCTTCTGAAGGAGATGATCTGTTGCGAGGTTTGATTAATTTTTCTGCCTGGGCCAAATCTGGCAAAATTCCTGGACCGGGCAGAACTTCCCTTCGGAATAAACTGAAAAATTTGCAAATTGAGAAAGGATTTCCGAGCCAAGCTGTCGCTCAAGCCTATGTTAATCCCACGGTTGATGAATCCAATGAAAAATTTACATGGGTCAAGCCTAACTTGCTTCTCTTATCTGACTACGTGAGGCAGAAATTCGGCTGGACCAAACTTAAATTCGAAGAGGTGATTAATCCAGTTGTGAAGAAATTGACAGAAGGCAGTAGCCAAAAGAGTATCGCAGAGTATTTCAAGGTGCAGATTGTACCGAAATTTACCGAGAAGAATTTGAGCAAACGAGTTCAGTCAGCAGTGAAAAGATTGGGGTGTGAAGCCATAGAAGAGGTTTCTGAGAAAGAAGATGAAGAAAGGAAAAAGAAGAAAACGGGAAAAGGCAAGAGTAGCAAGAAAAAGGAAAACGCCGTAGAAAATGTATCACAAGACAAAGAAATTAATCAGAATCCAGGCGTAGATAACATTGTTAATCCGTTGAATCTCGAGGATGATCTCATCAGTCCGCAAAAAGCTTATTCGTCTGAAAAGAATATTAGTATTAGTAAAAGTAGTGAAGAGTACATACCTCAGAGGGAAAAAAAGAAAGCAAATGCTTTGAAAAATAAAATGCGAGCTATAGAAGTGTTCAGCAAATCAAAGAAGAAAACTGGTCGCGCCAAAAATACAAAGAGACCTTCGCGCAAAGAATTAAAAGAAGCTGATCTTTCTGAAAGTAGCAGCAGTTCGTAGATTGGTATTTTTGTATATACAATTACCAGTAGGATTTACCAAACAACAATTGTGATTTTACAAATTATAGTTCCCATATGCTTTATTAAAATATTTTGTAGGTTTAGTTATTCTGCTACTTATAAATCCCTGTGCTCTATGCTACTGTATATTTGTGTAAAATATTCTCTTTTTTGGCTCTAAATTACAATAAGTCTTGTACAATCATAGTATTCTGTCAAACAAAAATACAGCTAAATACTTTACTTATTTTAATCTCTTAATGTCAACGAAATGCTAAAAAAATAGTGCAAATGAGTAATATGAAAATTGTAATTCAACAGCGCATAAATATTAGAAAGCACTAATGTTTCGGAATTCGCATAAGATTTCCTATGATTTTTCTGATTAATTTTAAGATATAAAACAACCTTAAATAATGCAAAGCCAATCAGGTTTTCAACAAAAATGATTTCGAGATTTTCGAGATATGTCATTATACCAGTTTTTTTAGGTATAATTATAAGGAAAATAATAAAGTGTTTAAAGAGCAAAAAGCGCTTTTTTATTTGTAGGTACTAAGTCGTATTTTGAGACTACTTTGGATCCAGAAACATTATTTGACTGATTCAAACGTTCTGAATTTTAAATGCAAAATAATTAATTGAAGTATTCTTAAGTATATAACATTTTATTCTTTACAGTTTATATTTTGGCCCAATCAAACAACTCGCGACATTCCAGTAATATTGAAAATGGCTCAAGTAAATCAGATTCGTGTTTCTTCTATGGCTGAACTTATTCAAAAATCGCATGTGGATTTTAGAGGAAAAAAACCTAAAGATCTTTATGAAAGGTTGCATCTGTTGCGCTCTAGTGGCGATACAGCTTTGAAAAACCATCAAGATGAAAACGCATATATATTTTTTAAGCGATGGCAAAGCACTGTCGACTTTATCAAAAATTCTGAAAAGAATGGTAAACAGTTCTTCTCTCTTCTTACAGCCGAAAGTGAGGTAAGAATAATTTCATTTTTCGAATTTGAATAACAGGGTGGCCACCCACTCGGGAGACCCGGGGGAAAGCCGCAACATTTTCCTAATTGGCTAATTGGCGATATCTTGCATCTTTCACGAGAAAAATTCAAAAATTATATTTTTAAAAAAATTCTCCCGGCCTCAAAAATGTTTCAACACAACTAAAGGTGGGGTTTTCCAGAAAATATTGTTTTCATGTTTTTAAAATTTTAAGAACAAAATAAAAAGGATTTTCTAAAAAAAATACCACAGTTTACCCATGTTTGTTTACAGTTTTTGCTTATATAAGGAAGATATTCTATTATGCAGGGTAAATTATTTTTGAGACCAAGAGAATTTTTTGTTCTAAAAATATAATTTTGTAATTTTTCTTGCATATGATGCAAGATATCGCAAAAGAGCAAGAGGTATTTTTCACAGAAGTTTATAAAGCTTTCAAACTTTTATGTTAACATTTTTTTGCATCTGTCATTGTTTGCGAGAAAAATTAGAATATTCTATTTTATGAAAAACAATTTTCCTGGCCACAAAAGTTATTTAGCCACAAAATTCACAAAACAAAGTTCACAAAAATATTGGCAAAAAATATAAGTGTGATTTTGTTGTTGTTGAGAAAATCGACTTTAAATATTTTCAGAAAAACCGCCGCTATTCTGTTAATTATTATAATTTACAGAGGTTTTAAAAAAAATTGTATTTTGTTGAAAAACAAAGTACGAAATTCAAATACGCATATTTTCGTAGATTTTAAATGGATTCGGTCTTAATAATAATATATTTATCTTTAAAATTATAGTTTTGAATGCGCAATTTTAAAAGCTAAAAGCTAATATCAAAAGCTTAAATTTGAAAATCATTGTTAATTGAAATTTTGAATTTTTGGAGATTTTGAATTTCAAATTTTAGAGTGTTGTAATTTCAAATTTAAATATAAAAAATGTCAGTACAATTTCGCTATTAAATCTTTCAAAATTTCGTATTAAAAGCCTTGTTAATCAGTTTTAATTTTAATTTTTTATAATTTTACATGTAACTAGAAAGCAATTTAGAATTGAAAAGCTTAGCGTTGTGCAATTTCAAAAATTAGAATCATATTATAGCAATCTTGTTATGTATTCTTTTTAAACAAATTTAATTTTCAATGTAATATCTTAAAATTTGCTGAATTTATAACAACAAATTATTTCAAATTGAAAAATGTTTGATTGGAAAATTTCAAGAATGAATAATAATTCTAAATAAACTGTTCAAAATTAAAGAATTTGAAATTAAAAATCGTGTTCGAATTCAAAATAGATAAAAATTAAAGTATCTGAAATTGATTTTGAATAATTTCTTTAATTTTGAATGGTTACAATTTTAGAGTTTTAAATTTTCATGTCGAAAGCAAAATTTGCAATTTTTTCCTTTTCATAAGTTTTAATTTGGCAATTAAAATTGAATTAGTAGAATTCAAAAATTAAAATTACTATTTGTTTTGAACGATTTTTTTAGAACAATTCAATTTATTTTTTGATTTCAGAAAAATTTGTCTCATTAGTTTTGATGGTGAACTATAATTTTTTATTCTAGAATTTCAGAAGCTTTGACTTTGAAAGATTCAATTTATTTTTCAATTTCAAATTTTCAAGTTTTTATCGCTTTGAATGTAAAATGATTAAAATCCAAACGTTTAAAATTTTTAATTATTTTATTTTTAATGCTTTTAGTTAAAAATAATACAGTTTCAATTCCTTTCAATTTTAAATGATCCAATTTCTGAAATTGTCCTGTTTTCGAGATTTTAATCTGATGCCATTCAATTTCGCTATTCTTTAATTTAAAAAAAAAACAAATTATTTTTGAATTCTTTATATTTTTAATGTTAGGAAAT
Source organism: Andricus grossulariae (assembly GCA_011634705.1). Lineage (NCBI taxonomy): Eukaryota > Metazoa > Arthropoda > Insecta > Hymenoptera > Cynipidae > Andricus > Andricus grossulariae. The sequence goes on from JAABKJ010000865.1 coordinate 10,399, forward strand.
ATAAACCTAGCAACACACCTCTGTATTTTCCTTTATTAGACACAAAAATTAAAAATTTTCTTATCCTACTTATTATATGATTCAGAGTAAACAGATTTCTTGTAAAAAGGTTTAATGATGCTCATCAACTCCTGCAATTAATCATATATGAAAAAACTATGGATTCCGCAAAGAGACTATATTTTTTTCTAAATCGGGAGCAATCACGATTTTTTACCGGGAGAAATGGGAGAACGCCGGAAAATGAAAATTATAAAAAAAAATAGTGGCCACCCTGAATAATTCCGCTTTTTGCGAACACGTCACCGTTTCAACTAATCAAACTTAATTTGACCATACAGATAGATGAAGTAAAAAGTAAACTCCAGAAATTAAATGAAGTTTTGTCGTCCCGTTTTGAAAAGTTGAAAAAGCCCAACGGTGGATTGAATGATTCAAAAGCCAAGATCAATTCACTTTCATCTAATAGTTCTTCTGTTGATGCTCCATTGTTATTGCCTGAAACACCACCCGATGATCCCATCATCGAAGAACCGGGGGAAATAACGTGCATGCAGCTTTTTCAACTCTTGAAAGCTTCAGAGAGTAAAGTTCTTCTAATTGATGTTAGGCCGCAAAAAGAATACGCAGAGTCTCATATAATGAACAAAAGATGCATACACATTCCTCCTGAAGAAATTAACCAAGGGTAATTTTAATACTTTAATTCATCTTTTGAAATCGAATTATATCATTATACGGGGTTGCTACTGATCAGGGGATTCTGGATAGGAAGGGATTAGCCATTAGGCAGGGAATGCCAGGGAAACCCTTAAAGAGTCAGAGAATATTCGACAAACTGAAGTGGAAGTTTAGGAGTCATCCATAATTTTCGGCAGCCGTTTTTCTGAAATTCTCAACCCCCTCCACATGTAAGGTACCATAAGATTTGGTTTTGGACCCCCCCCCCCCCACACACACTCACACATAGTCTTACTAAGATTTTGTAAACTTTAGAATCCGGGTGCAGAAATAGTCTCTCACGTCAGGTTTTGAAGTAACTTTAAGTTAAATGGTCGAAAATGGCCAAATTTGTAAATTTATTGTGGAGGACGTATTTTTTTTTTATTTTCCGAAAACGGTATAATATAGTACTAGTCCTCAGCTTTAAAATCCATTTTCGATTGCTGCTGCAAGATTTTTTTTAGCTGAGATATGCAAGTTTGACCATTATTGGACCATTACCATAATTTGATCCTGTCTTTTCTGGCTGGATCATCATCATCATCATCGTCTGATCTTTCCTTCACTGACTCAATCATCATAATCATAATCATCATCATTTGATCTTTTATTCACTGGCTAGATTATCATCCTCATCATCTGATCTTGCCTTCACTGGCTGTACTTTCGCTATCATTTGATCTTGTCTTTGCTGGCTGAATCATCATCATCATCATCATCTGATCTTGCCTTCACTGACTGAATTATCATCATCATTATTTGATCTTGTCTTAACTGGCTGGATTATCATCCTGATCATCTGAACTTGCCTTCACTAGCTGGACCATTACCATAATTTGATCCTGTCTTTGCTGGCTGGATCATCATGATCATCATCTGATCGTGTCTTCACTGAATGAATCATCATCATCATAATTTTATATTGTCTTCACTGGCTAGATTATCATCCTCATCATCTGATCTTGCCTTCACTGGCTGGATTCTTAGCATCATTTTATCTTGTCTTTACTGGCTAGATCATTATTATCATTGTCTGATCTTGCCTTCACTTACTCAATCATCATAATCATCATTTTATCTTGTCTTCACAGGCTAGATTATCATCCTCATCATCTGATCTTGCTTTCTCTGGCTGGACCATCTCCATCATTTGATCTTGTCTTCACTGGCTGGATCACCATCATCATCATCTGATCTTGTCTTCACTGACTGAATCATCATCATAATTATTTGATATTATCTTCACTGGCTAGATTATCATCCTCGTCATCTGATCTTGCCTTGACTGACGGGACTATTATCATCATTTTATCTTGTCTTTACTGGCTGGATCATCATAATCATCATCATCATCGTCTGATCTTGCCTTCACTGACTCAATCGTCATAATCATCATCATAATTATCATCATTTGATATTTTCTTCACAGGCTAGATTATCATCCTCATCATCTGATCTTGCCTTCACTGGCTGAACCATTGCCATCATTTGATCTTGTCTTTGCTGGCTGGATCACCATTATCATCATCCGAACCTGTCTTCATTGACTGAATCATCATCATCATTATTTGATATTATCTTCACTGGCTAGATTATCATCCTCATCATCTGATCTTGCCTTGACTGACTGGACTATTATCATCATTTGATCTTGTCTTTACTGGCTGGATCATCATCATCATCATCATCGTCTGATCTTGCCTTCACTGACTCAATCGTCATAATCATCATCATAATTATCATCATTTTATCTTTTCTTCACTGGCTAGATTATCATCCTCATCATTTGATCTTGTCTTTGCTGGCTGGATCACCATCATCATCATCTGATCTTGTCTTCACTGACTGAATCATCATCATCATTATTTGATATTGTCTTCACTGGCTAGATTATCATCCTTATCATATAATCTTGCCTTCAATGGCTAGACCATTATCATCATTTGATCTTGTCTTTACTGACTGGATCATCATCATCATCATAGTCTGATCTGAATCATCATCATCATCATTTGATCTTTTCTTCACTGGCTAGATTATCATCACCTTCATCTGATCTTGCCTTCACTCGCTGGATCATTATCATCATTCGATAATAATATTTAATAATGGTCAAACTTGCATATCTCTGCTAAAAAAATCGTACAGTGGCAATCGAAAATGGATTTTAAAGATAGAGACTAGTACTATACGATGCGGTTTTCGGAGAAAAAAAAATCCTTTCAATCTAATGTTCCTCCAAACCCTGACATTCTAGACAATTTCTGCTGCCGGATTCGCTTTCAGCGTTAAAAAGTCTACAAGATTCACCCACTGTCATTTCTGTAACTTACACAACCTCAAATTTTGCCAACAACTTTTACAAACATGTAATTTTATATTATTTTTATTTTATAATTTTTTTGGTTGAGAATCCATATTGTGGTTTAAAATTTTACTATTTGGTTAAAATTTTTATTATTTTGTTAAAATGTTCACATTTTTGTTTATAAAGTCATTCTTTTTGGTTGAAAATGCATCTGTTATGTTGAAAATTTGTCTTTTTGGCATGAAAATTCAACATTTTGGATAACGTTTTTTTCTTTATTGTTTGAAAAATCTTTCTTGATTTAAAATTTAACTAGTTTGCTGAAAATTCGGCCTTTATCCTTTTTATTTAAAAATGTGTCTTTCAGTGTAGAAATTTAATCTTTTTTTATTAGAAATGCAACTGTTTGGTTGAAAATTAATTTGTTTGAGAATTCAACAATTTTGTTGAACATTTGTCCTTTTTGGTGGAATCCAACTTTTCCTTATTTAAAATTAAAATCCTTTTTGTTAAAATATTAATTTTCTTGGTGAAAAATAATCTTTTTAGTTGGTAATTTATTTCTTTGGTTGAAAATGTAACTATTCTATTAAAACTCGTTTTTGTTTCTTTTTTGGTTAAAAATAATTTTTTTCACTGGAAATATAAGTGTTCTATTTTTTGTGGAAAATTAATCGGTTTTGGTTGAGAATTTAACTATTTTTGGTTTAAAAATAAAATATTTTTTGGTTAAAATATCAACCATTACATTTTTTGTTGAAAATTCATCTTTTCTGGTTGAAAACCCCTTTTTTTATTGAAAATTTAACTCTGTTGATGAAAATTCTTTTTTTTTATGATTCATCGTTTTAGTTGAAAATCCTTTCTTTTTTTGGTTGAAAATTTAACTGTTTCATGTTTTTTGGTAGATTATTAATCTTCTGGGTAAAAAATTAATCTTTTTGGATAATTCATTTATTTGTTTGAAAATTTAACTATTTTTTTGAAAATTCGTTTCTTTTTGTTAAAAATAAATTTTTTTAACTGAAAATATATCTACTGTATTTTTGTAAAAATTAATTTTTGTAATTGAAAATTCATCTTTTTGGTCGAAAATGGAACTATTTGGTTAAAAGCTCTTTTTTTGTTTGTTAAAGATTCATCACTTTAGTTGAAAATTTATTTTCTTCACTTGAAAAATTAATTTTATTGGTTGACAATTTAACCTTTTTGTTAAAATTGATTTTTTTTATTCAAAATTAATTTTTTTAACTGATAATTTAACTATTCCATTTTTTGTTGAAACCCCGTCTTTGTTAAAAATTCATCTTTTTCGGTAGAGAATCAATCTTTTTGTTTGAAAATTTATCTTTTTGGTTGAAAATTCACTTCTTAGGTTGGAAATTGAATCTTTTTGTTGAAAATTCGTTTTTTAATTGCAAATGTATTGTTTCAAACTAAAAATGGAACTTCAATTTTTTATTGAATTTTTTTATTTGAAAATTCCACCATTTAGTTGAAAATTCGTCTTTTTTTTTAGAAATTTAATCTTCTTGGTTGAAAATTCATCTTTGGTTGAAAATTTAACTATTTTGTTGACAATTCATTTTATTCGGTTGAAAATGTAAACATTCTATTATATGTTAAAATTGTATCATTTTTAGTTGAAATTTCAACAATTGGTTAAAAATTTATGCATTTTGATGAAAATTTGTCTTTTTTGGTGCAATGTTAATTTTTTTTACTTAAAATTGATTTTTTTTTGTCAAAACTTCATGTTTTTGTTGAAAATTTGTCTTTCTCGGTAAAAAATTAATCTCCTTGGTTGAAAATTCATCTTTTTTATGTTTTTTTGAAAAATCCAAAATTTGGTTGAAATGAATCTATTTTTTTTTTTTTTAAATGCAATACCTTTCAAGTTGTAACATATGTTGATTTACTTTTTTTTGTGAACATTTTTCGTACGTAAGACCTTCCAATCTATGTGTGCATTATGACTAAAAGCCTTTAAGATAAATTTAGAAAGAATCTGAAAGAAAAATTGTAACGGTCAGGGAAAATGAACAATTTGTAAGAGAATTTCGAAATTAGGATTCCGTAGCAATCCTGATTAAAGCTTATTAATCTGATGTATATTGATCTTTGTTTCAGAATATTGTGTACCTATTTTGATAAATATTTCAACAAACATTTTGACAAACGATCCCAGCAATTATTCGAAGATCGCAAAAACGTAGATGTGACAGTTCTTTTAGATTGGAAATCGACCCTAGATTCCTTGAAAGCAAACGATTGTTTGACTATCATGAAAGATCTTTTGGTCAAGTGGGATCCAGGTGTAAAGCACAAAAGAATAGCTATTTTGCAAGGTGGTTACTCCGAATGGCTGAATCTTTATCCCCAATTCGTTACCAATCCTGACGTGAAGCTACCGAATAGTCAGGAAAATTCGCTCAACGAAATTCTAGACGATTTTGAATTCCCGCAAATAGATGACGACATCCTAAGTTCAAATAAAACTGCGAATAAAATAGCTTCACTTGCAAACCAGAAAAGTTTGAAGGAAAATCATGTCATTAAGGATTACTCAAACACATTCGAAACAGTTGATAAGGCATACGATGCTGAAAGCAAGTGGAGATCATCGGAATCTCTGCACGATCAAAAGCCTGTGAATCCTTTCTTGATGGGGAATGGTACCCCAGAGAGAACGCGTTTCAAGAAAAAGGAGACTGTTCAGCCTAAAATTCTCTTTGACAAGACAGCTGATGTTCAGAAACCAACATTTGATCGCAGTAATAAACCTGTTTCGCTAGTCCAAGAAAACGCTGAGTCGAAGCTACTTGCAGTAATGGAAGAGCTCTATAAAGTTCAAAAAACCCGCGACGATTTGGACAGAAAAATTTTAGATTTGGAAAGAAATTGGCTTGACAGCAGACTCAAAGGCAACAAGATAACTGTAGATATAGCTTGCAGCAAATTGCTTTCACATAAAAAAGATTTACAAGAACTGGTAAGACTTTTGTTTACAATATTCATATATTTAAATTATTCATAATTAGTATAAATAAAGTTGACAGAGCTCGAATCGTGCGAGTTTTTCGACTTTTTCGAAAAGTGCCACTTTCTGCGACTTTGGAAGAAAAATGCGACTAATCGACTTCTTTTCGGTTTTCTCAGAAGTTCGCTATACTTAGTTTCTATTTCAGTCACTATGAAACTTTTAAGATTGGAATTCAAAACTAGAAAAAATTGAACGATTTTAATTGAGAACATTAAACATTGAACAATTTCTAATTTCGTGAATCCATATTCAAAGTTTCAATTCTTTCAAATTGCAAGCCTTACTTGTCGGACATTTTTAAGTAAAAATCGTTTAAAATCGATTAATTTCAAATTCAGTTACAGTCTTGCCACTGTTAACCCTATTCTCCTTTTTTACCTTTTTAAAAGAATTCCTGTTTTTCCCCTGTTTTCAAGTAACTTCTCATTTTTCCCGCTTTCTCGCTTAAGTGCGAACTAAATTAATAGAACTCTATAAGGAAATCGAACTTTTTGGATTGAACATTCGTTTTTTATGGTAGAAAGATCATCTTTTTTGGTTTAAAATTCATCTTTTTTGGTTAAAAATTTAACTGTCTTCTAAAATATTCGTTTTTTGGCATGAAAATTCAACTAACTGTATTTGCATAAAAATTCAACTATTTTGTTGAAAATTCGTCTCTTTTGGTTTACAGGTCAACTATTTTGTTAAAAATTATTTTTTTTCTAATTCAACTATTTGCTTGAAAATGCATCTTCCTTCGTTGAAAAATTATCTTTTTTGTTGAAAATTAAACTTTTTAGACTTATAATTCAACTCCAGGAATTTCAAAAAATTCGTCTTTTTGGCTTGAAAATTCAATTACTTGGTTGAAGTTTAACCTTTTTTGTTTAAATATCCATTCTTTTTGGGTAAAAATTCGACTATTTTGTTGAAGATTTAATTATTCTGTTTAAAATGTATCTTTTTCGGTTGAGAATTTAACTGTTTTGTTAAATATTCGTCTTTTTGGATAGAAAATTCCTCCTTATGGATTGGAAATTTATCTTTTACGTTCGAAAAATAATCAACTGTCTTTTGAAAAGTACTTCTTTTTGGTTGTAAATTTATTTATTTTGATTTGAAGGTCAACTATTTGGTTAAAAAAGATTTTTTTTTTCAATTCATCTATTTGTTTGAAAATTCATCTTTCTTTGTTGAAAAATGATCTTTTTTGTTGCTAATTAAACTTTTCAGATTAATAATTTACCTTTATTTCAATAAATTCATCTTTTCGGCTTGAAGGATCAACTATTTGATAGAAGGTTAACTTCTTTTGTTGGAAAGTTCGAACATTTGGTTGAAATTTCATTCTTTTTAGTTAAAAATTCGACTATTTGATGGAAAATTTAATTATTCTGTTGAAAATCGTTTGTTTAATATCTTTGTGGGCCGAAAATTTAACTAATTTGTTGAACATTCGCCTTTTTGAATAGAAAATTCATCCTTTTGGAATAAAAATTCTCTTTTATGGTAGAAAAATCATCTTTTTGGTTGAAAATTCATCTTTCTTGGTTGAAAAGTAACTGTTGTCTAAAAAATTCGTCTTTTTGGCATGAAGATGAAATTATTTGGATAAATATTAAACTATTTTGTTGAAAATTTGTCTCCTAATTGAAAGTCCAACTGTTTTATTGAACATTCGTCTTTTTGGATAGAAAATTTTTCCTTATGGATTTGAAAATTCATATTTTCTGTTGGAAAATTCATAATATTTTTTGGTTAAAAATTCACTTTTTTGTTGAAAGTTCAACTGTCTTATAAAAAAAATTCGTCATTGGGTTGAAAATTTGTCTCTTTTGGTTGAAAATTCAACTACTTTGTTGAAAATGCAATATATTGCGACTTGCAATTCTAGGAATTTAAAGCGTATTAATTTTATTTAAAACAATTCATTTCCCCTTTATTCTCCTATTTTTGTGAAGAATCGCCCTATTTCCCCTGTTTCGAGAACATTTTGGGCTTTGAATTCTGAAATATTAACAAATTAATAATTTCATATTCAAATTAAACGGTCTAAATTTGAAGTCTTAGTTGTTGACTAATTTCGAGTTTAAAATGTTCAAAATTAAGTTTTCTAAGGTTCGAAATTATTGCAAATTATAAAATTCTCTCATTTAAAATTAATCCAAGTTGACAAGTTTAACAATCCAGAAAGAAATATTTTAAACCCAGATTCAGAATTCTTTAAGCTGAATGACTTAAGGTTATACTTAAGCCTGAGTTGTTGAGTAAATTCGAGTTTAAATGTTCAAAATGAAGGCTTCGGAGGTTCAAAATTAATCTAAATTATACACTTTTCTCATTTGAAAATAATCCAAGTTGACAAGTTCAACAGTCCAGAAAGAAGTATTTTAAACCCAATTCAGAAGCCTTCAAGCTGAATGTCCATTATTAAAAAATTGTTAACTTTAAAGATTATTTTGTTTGTGCAAATAATATTTGAAAATCAACGAGAATGATATACTCTGTATTCTTAAACAAATAATGTTATTATTTCAGGCATTTAGTACCTGATACTGCTGTTTTTCATTATCTTTACAAATTTGATGCGACTTTTTGTGGCCTTTTTTATAAATTCCATGCGACTTTCTTTCTAATTTTGTGCGACTTGTTTTTAAGCATTATAATCGGCCTGAATCCTGAGTTGATAATTCTTTTTCTTCGTACAGGACGAAAAACGTACTAAGCTTGAAAATGATCTGAAAACGATGAATGTTACAAAAGAGTCAGCACTGAAGTACGTAAATGACGAACTGCAACGACGTTTTGGGTCCACAGAGCTACATCAAAAATCCATCTCAATCGAACGAAAAAAGCTTTTCGTGTGAGTATAAAGATACGCTTATTTTTTCAGCTTTAAAACCTTTCTCTCCCAAGTGTATTTTTTTATTGATTACCTTATTTTCAGAAAATTTGAGGCAGAACAAAACGAGACACTTTCCATTTCCAAAAAGGATGAGAGCGATATTCACAAGGAGCCTTTAAAGGATAGCGCTAACACAAATACTAGTCTTAAACGCTCGCATTCTAGCCCAAATCTCATCCAGGTAAAGAAGTTAAAAGTACAACATCGTGTATGTATCTGCTTTTTCAAACATTTGAAAATTAATTATTTATTTCGTATGAAGTTTTATCTTTTAAGTTAGTTTATCATGAATATGCTATTTGTAGAATTTAGAATTTTATTAGGCACTCACAGGGTGGCTACTGACCGGGAAAACCGGGAATTATTCTAGAATTTTCAACACCAGAAAATAGCCGGAGAGGTTTTTGAAAACCGGGAATTTTTCAAATTCGTTTTCACTCTTGTAATAAATATCGTCTCGCTCTTCGACAGGGTTTGGAATTTCGCTCAGTGCTACCAACCATCCAAGTTAAAGTATTGAAGATCATTTTATATTCAGGATTCTAAAGTTAATTTTGTGTTCAAAAATGAGTGTTCCTTTTATACTATATATTTCAGAATTGAAAGCTTGTGTTGATGGATTGTTCAAATACCAAAGTTTCTTTTATATATGAGAACGAAAACTTCCTTTTGAGATATCTAACATATTAATTGCATAGGTAGCTTAAATTTGTATAATTAATTTTCTAATAATTGGCATAGTAAAGATATAATTTAGGGATACTCTAAATGTTTCGCAAATACATTGAAAACCCGCTTTTCGAGAAAAGTTTATTTGAGGCTGGAGAGAGCCATAAGCTCACGTGTTATATAATTTTTCTTCAAATATAAAGTTTACACACTTCCGGTCATTTCGGGGAAATGAAAGTATAATGTTGCAAAGTAGAGCACAGATTTATGTATGATTTTCTATTGAAAAAGCAAAGTCCAACTATTTTTAGTTTAAAGTTAATTATTTTTAATTTAGAAGTTTACTATTATATGTTTGGTTCGGAATCCATCTTTTTTGATCGGAAATTCATCTGTTTTGATGAACACTCATCTTTTTGCGCAGCAAATCTGTTCTTTTGGATTGAAAATTCATCTTTTGGTAGAAAAGTCATCTTTTTTGTTTTAAATTTAATGTTTATGGTTGAAAGATCATTCTTTTTAACTAAAAAGTCTACTATTGTATATTTGGTCCCGAATTCATGTATTTTGATTGAAAATCTAATTATTTTGCTGAACATTCAATTATTTTGTTAAAAAAGTAATCTCTTTTGGTTGACAGTGAATTCCCTTCATTTAAAAGTCTTCTATTATTGATTAATATTTTTTGGTTCAAAGTTTATTCTTTTCATTTTAAATGTCTTCTATTATATTTTTGATTCAGAATGAATATTTTATGGTTAAGAATTCTAATATTTAGTTAAAAATTTAATTGTTTTATTGAAAATGCAAAATTTTTTAAAAACATCTTTTTTGTTGAACATTCGTCTTTGTAGATAGAAAACGCTACTTTTTGGATTAAAAAGTCATCCCTTTAGATTTAAATTTATTCTTTTGATTGAAAAATAATCTTTTTTGATAGAAAAGTCATCTTTTTTTAGTTTAAAGTTAATTCTTTATAATTGTAAAGTCTACAATCATATTGTTGGACGATAATTCATCTCTTTTGCTTAAAATTTTACTATTTGGTTAAAAATTTAATTATTTTGTTGAAAATTCAACACTTTTAAGAAACATCTGTTTTTGTTGAAATTTCAACTGTTTTGTTGAACATTCGTCTTCTTGGATAGAAAACTCTACTTTTTGGACTAAAAATTAATTCCTTTAGACTCAAAATTCATCTTTTGGTAGGAAAGTAATCTTTTTTTTATTGAAATTCATCTTTTATGGTTCGAAGATAATACTTTTAAATTGAAAAGTCTAGTGTCATATTTTTGGCTCAAAATTCATCCCTTTGAGTTAAAAAGTCTACTACTTGGTTGAAAATGTAATTCTTCTGTTGAAAATTCAATTGTTTTCTTAAAAAGTCATCCTTTTTGGTTGAAAGTTATTTCTTTTTATTTGAAAAGTCTGCTATAATACTTTTGGTCCAGACTTCATCTCTTTTGTTTAAAATTTTACTATTCGGTTGAAAATTGAATCATTATTTTGGAAATTTAACTGATTACTTAAAAAGTCATCCTTTTTGGTAGAAAATTCAACTGTTTTGTTGAACATTCTTATTTTTAGATGAAAAATCCGTGCTTTTGGATTGAAAATTCAAGTTTTGGTAGAAAGGTGATATTTGTTCGTTAAAAATGCATCTTTTATGGTTTAAAGCTAATTATTCATATTTGAAAAGTCTACTATTATATTTTTGGTTTAGAATTAATCCTTAATGGTTAAAAATTATACTATTTAGTTGAAAATTAAATTATTTTGTTGAAAATTAAATTTTGTTGTTAAAAATTTAATAATTTTCTTTAAACATCCTTTTTCGTCTAAAGTTCAACTGTTTTGTTGAATATTCGCCTTTTTGGATAGAAAACTCTTATTTTTAGATTAAAAATTCATCTTTTGTTAGAAAGTCATCTTTTTTGGTTTAAAGTTAATTTATTTTTAATTTAAAAGTCCACTATTATATTTTGGGTTCAGAATTCACCTCCTTTGGGTCACAATGTGACTATTTTTGAGAAAATTTCCCTATTTTGTTGTAAATTGAAAATTTAGGTTCTAAATGCAACTGTTTATTTGTAAATTAATTTTTTCGTTGAAATTTTTCCTATTTGATTGAAAATTGATCTTTTTTGATTGTAAATTAACTCTTTTTATTGAAATTTTAGCTTTTCGGGTTTAAAAGTCAAAATGATTTCTAAAACATTCGATTTTTTAGCTAGAAAACTTAACTTTTTTGAAAACTTCATCTTTTTGGTTGAAAATTCCACTATTTTCTAGAAAATGCAATTTATTTCGATTTGAAATCTTAGGAATATAGTTTCATTCTTTTAAAAATGTATATAATGAAGCATTGAAGCATTATTATGATTATAAACGCTTAAAAGTTAGCTAGGAACAATGTAATTTTTAATCGGGAAAACCGGGAAATATCCTGGAATTTTTTTTAAGTTTGAGTAGCCACTCTGTACTTGCAACTATTTATTTCTAGAGATTTTTCATCTCATAAGCGTTTTTCACTTGTCTTCAATGCACAAGTTTTTTTACGATTTCTTAATCATTTTAAAAGCATGCTTTATAATTAAAGGGCGAGGATCGCAATGTGCCAGAAATCGATAGAACGTCGAAGCCACACATGACTCCAAAAGAAAATCGAATCATTAATGTAAATAACATTAAACGATCGCCCATGAGCTGGAAAGATCGTGAAGGAAGAATGGAACCAGTTTTTAGAGGAGAAAGTGTAAGTACTTATATTCATTTGTTTATGAATGCTAATTATTGGAAAAATAATTTTAATTGAGAAGCAATTTGTACTTAGAATAGGTGTAAAATAGCTGAAAACTTTTTAAATATAATTTTCGAAGGCGATAAAAAAACCGGTAAATGACTGAGGATTTTTTGACACTGGGAAACGAGAGTGAATTTATTTTTGACCGGAAATTTCACAAATTTTTATAAGAAAAATCTATCGAATCACTTGATACATCACAAATTTTATATCCCATGATGTAATGTAATTTAAAATAAGTTCGATTTCAATTTTTCTCAAATGTTAAGTTCAATTTTTTATATTTTCAGCTATGAAATCATTCAGTTGATAATGCGTAATTCGAAAATCTTTCACTTTGAAAAGTTACTATTTCAGGTCTGCATTTTTAAGTTGATCAAGTGTAAATTTAAATTAATTAATGATCTTTAAAATTTGACTGAACATTTAAAAGTGAACAATAATTGATTTTTCAAGACGATTTTGAATCTGTTTTTTATTGTTCCATTCTAAAATTTTTGTAAATTTTCGAACCATTTTATTAAAAATTTTTTTTAATATTTAGCAATATTTGACTTTTCACTTGAAATGAGCTATTATAATCCAAATATTCAAATCTGTAGGATTTGAAACTGAATTGTTTGAAATAGAAATCCTTGAATGTTCTATTTGAAATTTTAAAAATAATTTAGTGAAATTGTTGAATTTTGGTGTATAAGTAAGAATTGAGCAATTATTAATTTAAACAAAATTCGAGTTATTTTAAACAGATTTTTCAATGTTCTGAAATGATTCAAACTCAATTTAAAACTTAAAAAAATTTCAAAAGATTTTCAAAACTGTCAAGATCATAAAATTGTTTTTCAAGATTCCTGCAAAAAATTGTAATGTTTTTTTATTTAGAAAAAATAATTGCTAGAGATTATTGAAAAAGATTTCCGAATAAAAACAAATGTTGGTATAAATAACAATTTAATAATTATGAATTTATAACGGCTTAAAATTAAAGTAATTTAACTTCTAATTTAAAACGTGTTCAGTTAAACAAAAATTGTAATCGTTCAATTTTTTATTTTTCTAACTGAAAATTGCTCAGAATGATATAATATTGAAAATTTACAAATATATTGATTCATTTAAAATTGAAAAATTAAAAAGTATCAAATACTTTTATTTTCTTCGTGTAAATTATTGAGCGTTTGGATACAAAATTTTATAATAAAAAATGAAGAATTCGATTTTTTGAACTTCAATGACCGTGAAAACTTTTTTGACTATCTGTACAAAAGTTTTAGCCTACAAGTAAAAAATTATGTTATTTTAATATTTTTTTGTTTAACACACATTCTAGTTGTTTCGCCAAAAATAATTTATTAATGTGTACCAATTTTATTAGGAAGTTTGGGAGTAATAATAATCCACTAAAATCTTTTCTCCACGTGCCTTAGTCCCAGTTAAAATCATATTTAACTCACTTTTAGATTAGATTTTATATCATTTTAAGTTTTAAGTGCTCAATTGAAACTCCTATCGTATTTCTTATGACTGAAATCATTTTTAATCCTTGATTTAAGACTTTTTTTCGAAGAATAACAGCTATAACTGATCTTTGGAAGTTTGGTTTTCCGCATTGTTTGCAATAAAATTGTTGCCATAAGGTTCAATGTTAAATTAAAAAATGATAGTTTGCAAGCTGCATTGTTAAAAATGTAAGTCAACTGGGGGTATTATATGTGAACTGAAAATATTACATTACCAACTAATCTAATCAAATCTAAATCTATAGATTTTGATTCTTAATATCAGTAGAAGAGAAATTAATGGACTTTTAGATATAATGGAAAGGCAGCCTTAAATTTAAAACTATTCAGTTACCTATTTCTGAAGGCTTGCATTTAATCTTTTAAAATTTAAAGGTATCAAATTTTTAAAAATGCTCTTTTAAATGGTTCCATTTTTTAAAACAACGCTTTATTTTCTATCTATATAATTTTAATTACCTTTGATTCAAAATTATTTAATTTGAAAAATGTTTAATTCTAAGGCTTTCAAAATATTTCATTTTTAATTGTCCTGTAATCTTTAATTAAATCGTCCGTTTGAAGAGAATTAACTACAATATTCAGATCTTTGAATTCCAAGTTATTCAATTCAAAGTTTCAAAATTAATTTGGGACGACTGAAAAATCCCGAAAAATAAATATTCCGAACACTGTAAAATTCCCGAAAAAGGAAATATTCGAAATAGAAAATTCCTGAAATTGTAAAATTTAAATTCTCGAATAATAAAATTCTCGAACAATTTATAATATTAGCGAATTTAAAAATTCTCGAATAATAAAATTTCCGACAGAAAATTGCTGCATTATAAAATATTCGATACTGCAAAATTCTCGACACTACAAAATTATTGAATTTAAACAATTTAAATAATTGGTTTTCAGTCAATCATATTTATTCATTAAAAATATAATAATTAAATATTTTAATCAATAACATTTTTTTATGTTCAATGTGTTTTTTAAAATTATTTTTTGAACTTGAAATAACAATAATTAAAAAAAATATATTTCTCAATGCAAAAGAACAATACAAGAACAAGATTTCTATCACAAGCGCAATATTCTAAACAAACTACTATGCATATTTTCAAAAAAAGCTTGCATCAAGAATTTTTTTCAATTGTTATTTTAAATTTAAACTATAATTTTTAAAAACACATTGAACATTACAAAAAAATTCTGTGATCCAAATATTTCATTATTGCATTAAAAAAAGGAATGACTAAAAAACAATTTTTCAATTGTTTAAATTCGGGAATTTTCTAGTGTGATGAATTTGACCGTTTTGGGTCTTTTATAACTCGACAATTTTCTCTCGCTAATTTTATTATTTGGAAATTTTCCAATTCGGGATTTTTATATTTCGGCAATTTCATAATTTTGGGAATCTTACATGGTGAATATTTTCTTTTTTGGGAATTTTACAGTTTCGTGAATTTTATTTTTCGGGATTTTTCAGTCGTCCCATTAATTTTCATATATTAAATGCTTAGTAATGAAATTATTTAGTCTTTAACACGATATTTCTGAATTAAAACCTAATTTTCATTATTCAAAAAAGTTAATATAATGTGGTTAAACCAATATTTACAAACTTTCAACGTACTAAAAATATGGTCCAAAGTCATTATGTTTTTTTTTCTTCAAATTTTAATTTGCATGCAGCAAATTGTAATTTTTACTGATAATTACGTTTTGTGACATCTAAAAGAATCTCTTGTAAACTTTAATCATTTTCGTAAGAAATTGGAAATTTTTTAATGTTTTGCTAACTTTTAATCGGGCTGATTTCTGAAAGCGCAATTGCGTAATAAGATTCTGTCATGCTACTACATACTCCTTCTTTTATTATTTTCAATGATTATCTAGAAATTATGAATTAATTATCAAAGAGGAATTTATCTCTCTAATCTGAGTTTGCAAACGCGTAGTCAAAAATTATTCTGAGATACCATTTGAACCTTTTGAATCTCGATTTGAATATACACTGCAGTACTTTATTTCATATTCATGAATTGAAAATACCTATTTGTTTATAAAAAATAAAAAAAAATTTAAATAGTGGAACTATCTGAAAATAACATAAATAAGAGAAGAATAGTGTCTCAATAAGCAAAATAATGTTGTCAACTAAATATAAATTACTGAAACGTTAAGGTACATAAACACGCGAGCTCTTTTTTTTCTCTGACGTGGAATGTTAATACTATTAGAGGATTAAATTCTGTCACGTTCGAATGGCTCAGGTGGCCTGAAATATCTGTAAAATAGGATGTGAATTGGATTTGGTCGAACCACTGAAGTATTTGCACTCATTAAATGGCAAACGAGCACATTTCCATCTGATAAGTTGTTATCAGATTAAATATAGAGCAATAAATTCCGCGATGAGGGCGAATAAATTCAAACTTTATCAGAAATCAGAAACCTGAAACCAGACTGATAATAAATGTTCACGTGACATTAAGTCCAATGTGAGATAATTTTGTTATCACGTGTCAGTTGCCTGGCAGCTCTCTATTCTTGCAATTCGGATCCTAGCTTCAAAATTTAATCGACCAAAAATGTTCTAAACTTCCTTCCTACTAATTCATTGACACGTGTTTAGAACCGATAAGACTAATTTAACGATTCCTTTTTTTTTTTTTTTGAGTTTTTCAAGTTAGCTTTCGAAATAATGGTGCAAATCAAACTCTTCAGTGTAGTCGACAAAAGTAATCCTGTGAGTATATCAGCTGCTGTAAAGATCTTTTACACTTGACTCAGGAAAGTGCTGATAAGAACTCTTAAATTATGACCAGGGAAAATGTTTATAATAAAACAAAGATAAATATAACTCTCAATAAATGAACATACTAGAGATATTCAAATCATTATCATTAAAGTATTAAGTAACAGTGTGTATGAAGTAATGAGTGTAGTGGTGATAATTGTCGTAGTGTGTAACGTCAATGAACTTACTAAATTTAGTTAACCAAACATTTGTATCTTTCTCTGTATTTGGAAAATTTCACAATTTCGTAACTCAGGCGCCAGTCTGTGTAAAGAAAAAAATTACCTTGCGTCTTTTATACACTGTAAATAAGTTTCATTCTGCAAATTAAAGTTTTTGTAACGGAGAGGGTTAGATATTAATTCTGATAATAAATATGTGCGAAGATGCAAAATTAGCAAGTGATATTAATTCTAGTGTATTTGATGTATGCATTGTGTCTTAACCTTGTGCGTTATCTATTGATGCAACCAGCAGTATTTTTCGCGATCCAATAAAAATCAGATAATAAGGCGGTCTGTATATTACCTTCTGAAATCTTAATTTAATATCGAAATAATTAAATGCGAACATTTTTCAACGAGAGTGCAATTAATAGTTTCAGACAATGTTCAAATGCTGATTGAACTCGTGTAATTTGAAAAGTGGGTAGCTTGAAATTTTCAATAGATGATAGATTTAAATACAATGAGGCATTCTTCTTTTGCAAAACGCGTTTAATAGAAAACGCCTGTCTGCACGTGTATGCGGAAATACTGTTTACTTGTAAGGTTTCCCAATCCAATTAATTACAGCGGCCGCTATTTGCTACCAGCTGAATATCCAGAGTCCAGACAGCTAGATAGCTGGTGATCAACTTAGCAAATGAACGGAAACAAAAAAGTCTCGTGATTAATGGTTTATTTTATGCTTGGGAAAATTTACACAGTCGGAAGTTTACAGTAGGAAGGGACATAAAGAATAGTGCAGTGTAATCAATCGAGAAAAGTACAACATAATGTGTTCCACTGTGAAAAAAAAATAATTAAGAACTCTCGAATTCGGGTTATGACAATACCTGACTCGGACTTCTTTTAGTGCTGAATAATTCTGCTTTGAATTCTTGCAACAATTTTGAAATGGTTTACATAAAAAAAAAATTGATTCCGATACATATTGTCAATTATTTCAGAAACGTAATACTTCAGAATCTTAAGGTGACTATTTTAAAATCGTTTTTAAACATTTTTAATTGATTAAACTTGAAACTTATGGTGTCCAGTGATGGAATCCATTTCAAATCAGGCAGGTCTTACACTTCAAGTCAAAGAAACAGTCAGCGACGAAATAGGTTATTAAAAATCCATGAAGTTACAAGTATTTAAATTTTTACGTCTCTTTTTTTTTAAATACGATTTTATTATTGAAAGACCTACAGTAGTTGACATACTTCAGACATGAGAATTTTATTTTTGAATTCTGGTGAGGGTTACTGTCCTCTTTTGAAATCGGATGGTAAATTTGAAAAAGCTTTAAAATTAACAAAGTGGCTAGGATTTGTTTGAAAATATGAAAAGTCGATTTTCACAAAAAACCCACAGTTTTATTTTTTATCAATATTTTGTTGAATTTGGCATTCTATGAGGCAGACCACCTGTGAGTTTCATGCAGGCTAAAACATTTTTGTGGCCAGGAGAATTTTTTTCATATAATCAAATTTGCGCATTTTTCTCGGAAACAATGAAAGATACAAAAAAATAAGCAAATAAGTTTGCACATATAAACAAGTTTGACAAAAAATGTTTTTGTGATTTTTTGTATCGTTTATGAGAAAAATTCAAAAAGTATACATTCAGGAAAAAAATTCTCTCGTTCTCAAAAATGGTTTAAAATAACTACAATACTAAAGAAAATTTTTAAGTCCAGGTTTATGCATTCTCTAAAAGAAATTAGTGCATGTGAAAAAAAAACTTTAAAATGAGACAATCGTTTGCTTTCATAATTAAAAAGATTAAAAAAGAAATCAAAGAAATAACTACGAAATTTGAAAGAACTCCCGGTTTTCGTGTTCTTCGGAATTATATAAATAAAAATATAATGTTAATATAATTGAAAAATTGAAGAAATTAAAAAAAAAAACTAAAAATATATTTTGTTTTACATTTAAAAAGTTTAAAGAAGCAATGAGTAAAAAATTAAACAATTGGGCAAAAATTCCCTGTTTTCATGTTATTCACAATTATAAAAATAAAAACATATTTGTTTAAATTATCTTATTTAAATAACTGAAAAGATTAAAAAATATCTAAATGATTTAAAAAAAATTGAAAACCCTTTTAAATAATAATGCCAAAGACTCACATTTTTGCGATGACTTTTCAGAAGCGAAATTATTGAGAAAAAAAACGATTAAAAACTTTAATAATGTATAAATAAAAAAATAATTAATTAAAAAGCGAAATTCTTCCTATAGAAGGAACAGTAGCAGAAAAGCAAATTATGTAAATAAAAATATATTGTTAATATAATTGAAAAATTGAAGAAATTAAAAAAAAAACTAAAAACATACTTTGTTTTACATTTAAAAAGTTCAAAGAAATAATGAGTAAAAAATTAAAAAATTGGGCAAAAATGCCCTATTTTCATGTTATTCACAATTATAAAGAAAAACATATTTTTGTAAAGTCTATCATTTAAATAACTGAAAAGATTAAAAAATATCTAAATGATTTTTTTAAATTGAAAACCCTTTTAAATAATAATGCCAAAGACTCACACATTTTTGCGATGACTTTTCAGAAGCGAAATTATTGAAAAAACGCAGAAAAAGCAGAAAAACGTCCCCGGTATAGTTACGATTTTTTTATTCGAAAAAATTTCGTTCGGTAATTTATTATTTTATTTACTTTTGCATAATCCAATATTTCCAACGTTTTTCCCCAATAATATTCCTTCTGAAAAGCCATCGCCAAAATTTGATAGTTTTCCGTATTATTATTAACAAGATTGTGCAATTAAAAAAAATGATATATGTATTTTTCGATCTTTTCAGTTTTTTATTTAAGAGATTTAAAGAAAAATGTTTTTATTTATACAATTGTGAATAACACAAGAACCGGGAGTTCTTGTATATTTCGTTGTTTCCGAGAAAAATACGAAAATTCGGTTTTATGACAAAATTCTCTTAACCGCAAAAATGGTTTAGCCCGCATAAAACTCACAGAATATCATCCTTATAGAAAGCCAAATGAAAAAAAATTGGCAAAAAATACAAGTGTGGGTTTTTTATGAAAATTGACTTTTTATATTTTCAAACAAATCTCTCCTGTTTGTTAATTTTTAACCTTTTTCAAATTTCCTGACGGATTTCGAAAGAGGACGGTAAAACTCACCAGAATCCGAAAAGAAAATTAGAATATCTGAAATACATAAAAAAGTTACCTAATTTCTTCTAAAAAACAACATATTCTGTCGCTGAGAGATTCTGTGACTTGAAGAACGAAACCTGCTTCATTTAAAACTGATTCCATCCAGTAAAATTTAGTCTTTTATCAATTTAGTTATAGACTGATTGTATTCTTCGAAAAAGTGTTATACTAATTCCAAAATAAGAAATACACTGCTATGCATTTTAACGTCTTAATTTGAGTGCATAAAAGATAAGTTTTATTATAAACACAATCTTATAAATGAAAATCCTTATGTTTGCAGCATCCGGGAATCACAGGACTTAAAAATTTGGGGAATTCATGTTACATGAATAGCATAATACAGTGTTTGTCAAACACGGCAAATTTGGCAAAGTACTTCAATGATAATTCCTATGTAGAAGATCTTAACAATAGTAACGAAAATGGAACACAAGGTCAAGTTGCAGAGGAAGTTGCCCATGTGATAAAAGCTCTTTGGCGTGGGCAATACAAAAGTATATCGCCTCGTGATCTAAAGGTAAAAAATAGAGAAGTGCAAAAGCAGTTATCTCGGTTTATTGTTATTTTACATCATAAAATTTAAATAAAAATTAATTTTCAGGTGGTCATCGGTCAGTACAGGCTACAATTTGAAAGTTACGAACAGCAAGATTCTCATGAATTTTTGACGTTCTTATTAGAGTGGATGCATAATGACTTAAAAACGGTGAGTTTTGAGTTTATACAGGGATCACAGTCTGTCCCCTTTTTTACCTAATCTTCTTTTTTCACTTTTCCACTTTTTTCCCCATTTAATTTGAAAAATCCCCCAAAACACCTAAAATCGAGAATTTTGCCCAATTTTCCCCTTTTCTCACTTTTTACAAATTTCAAATTTAATTTTCAGGAATTATTAAGTCAAGGTATTAAAAAATAGACGCTTTGAAAGAGATTTTTGCATGATAACGATTTTAAATAAATATTTACTAAATGATTTAGTTGCTAATTTTGTAGAGTTGAAGGATATTGTCAACAGCGAAACTATCGCGAACGATTTGAATGAAGAGATTTTTGAGTCTTCAACCAAAAAAATTAATTTTTAACAAAAGAGATTAACTTTCAACCAAGTAATTAAATTTTCATTCCAAAAAAGATGACTTCTCAACGAAAAATGTAGTAGTTGCTATTTCAACCAAATATGATTTTAATTTTAAATTCAAAACAGTTTAATTCATTTAAAAAAAGAATATTAAATTAAATAGTTCAAATTTCAACCCGAAGTTATGAATGTTTAACAAAAAAGTTCATTTTCAACCAAATAGTTAAATTTTTAACTAAAATTATGAATCTTCAACCAAAAAATGAATTGTTTACAAAGTCGTTCAACTTTCAACCAAGAAGATTAATTTTCTACCAAAATAGTTGACTTTTCAACTCGAAAGGATTTTCATTTTAAATAAAAAATAGTTGCATTCATAGAAAAATGAAAATTTCAACAAAATAGTTGATTTTGTAATCAAAGAAAATTTTACAGTCAAGGAAGAAATAAATTTTTCAACTAAAATGATGAATCTTCAACAGCAATGACAAAACTTTGTAACAAAGTAGTTCAGCTTTTAGCCAAGTAGATGAATTTTCAACCAAAAAGATGAATTCTTAACGAAAAATGTAATCGTTGATATTCCAACCAAATAAGATTTAAACTGAAAATTTAAAGAAAGTTAAATTCTTCCAAAAAAGAAGAATTTTAAATTAAATAGTTGAAATTTTAACCCAAAATTATGAATGTTTATCAAAAAAGTTCAGTTTCAACCAAATAGTTACATTTTTAACTAAAATTATGAATCTTCAACCAAAAAATGAATTGTTTACAAAGTCGTTCAACTTTCAACCAAGAAGAT
>JAABKJ010000866.1:0-32429 GCA_011634705.1 Andricus grossulariae
TCTGCGGCATGTCAATCTAGCGGCTTCTCTCCCTCATGGCATTTCTCTCATTGAAATCGATATTTTTGCGGCATCTCTCATCGCACCCCTGTGACTGGGCATAGAAATAATGTTGGTCGAACCCCTACCCCTTTTTCAACGTCTCGTGGGGGGGGGGGTGCGAAGGCACGCCTGTGACGGGTCATCCCTTTCCACTAGTGAGAGATGCCGCAAGGTAGAGATGCCGCAATTGTGACATGCCGCAGAGAGACTTGCCGCATGTGACATGATATGGACCCTATATTTGAAATAGTCAAATTATTTTAAAAAATAAGTTTTTGTACATGAATAAAAGTAGGATTATAATTCAACTTCGAAAGTGCTGATACCTTTCGGTAGCCGTTATCAATAAAGTACAATACACAATACGCATTCTATGAAGTAAAGAATATTTAATATTTCTGCGTTAAAAATAATTATATTACATAACATTAAAATAGTTGAAAATATCTTAGCAACAATATACTCGTACTATTGATTTTTCAAGGTACATGTCACTCCGGACAGTTTTATCAATTGTATACGTTCCTCACTGTTGAATATAAATAAAAATATTTTTTTCTGGATTTTTAACAGTGGAATTTGTTTTAAAAATATTGAAAACGTATGATTCTGTTATTAATGTCCCCAAAATTACATAATTTAAAATTTGAATTTTCAAATTTCCGAAATTATTAAATTCCCGATATTCCAAATTACCGAAGTTTCGAATGAAAAAAAAAAAGTTTAATATTTGTATCGGTTTCTCGGAAGGGAATCAGTTTTTTCACTGAAAGATCAATATGTATAAGAAAATATTTTGTTTTGTTTAATAAAAGATAATAGTGAAAAGAAATATTGATGCTAATAAGAAGAAAAGGAATTATTACTACCTTAAAATTTTAACTAAAAATTAAATTAAATTTTTGTTGTGGTTAATATATTACAAAATTAGATTTTAAATACAAATCTAGACCGGAAGACCACATTTAAAGTTTGTATGATAAGGCAGGCATTTCTAGATAGCAGACAGAGACCAAAAACGTATTTTCAGGACCAGCAGTTAGTTTTTCTCTGTCGGTTGAATGACCAAGTCCTTGCAGCCTTATGGACAATTAATGATAAAATTAGAATATTTTGAGTCAATTGCCGTACATATTTTGAACGGTAACATCTGTGAAATCTAAAGAAGTGTTCCGTCAAATTAAGTAAAGCAATGGGAAATACACTGACTATTGGCAATATTGTTGCAAACAAGAGCGCTGTTGATTACGACGAAATTAAGGATCTATATAATTCCAGTGAATTGAATGACACAGTAGTGCATATACTCTTTCATGACAAAAATTTCTATTCTTCCGGACATGGTGTTGTTATCCTTATACTTTATACAATTATTTGTATTTTGAGTTTTTTGGGCAATCTCGTTACTTGCATTGTTATTACGAAAAACTCAACCTTGCAAAATGCTACAAATTTCTATCTATTCAGTTTATCAGTTTCCGACGTTTTGCTGGTTATAAGTGGTGGGTGGAGTATACTTCTTAGAAAAACGTAATAAACTTTATAATACACAGTGAACTCAAAAATATTGTTTAGAACAAAATTTGATAAAAACGCTGCAAACAGTTGACAACTACACTAGCGGACAGAATTGCAGATCCACTTACAAAAATTGTATTAGAAACAAGCTCGCCTTGAAAAGTGGATGACTCTATGAAAAATGAAGTTAGAAATATTTTTCAAATCTCTGGAATGTTAAGGAAAGTACCCGGCCAATAATACCTATTTGAA
Organism: Andricus grossulariae; assembly: GCA_011634705.1. Classification (NCBI taxonomy): domain Eukaryota; kingdom Metazoa; phylum Arthropoda; class Insecta; order Hymenoptera; family Cynipidae; genus Andricus; species Andricus grossulariae. The sequence goes on from JAABKJ010000866.1 coordinate 1,813, forward strand.
GTATTTTTGATACTTAGAAACCGAGAAACCATGTGATGAAAAAATGTAACGATCACCCATCGGTCGCGTGATTTTCGCCTAGTGCACAAGTGTATATTAATTACCATAATTAAAACCCCAGCGAAGAGTTTTAATTATTTTTATCTCATTTTCAAACTGATGTTTGCGACGTGAATGTCATGCAATTTTCCTTCTTTTCAATACTGTTTCAAAGCTTGAAGCCCATGCATCATAAGATTGAATTGAAATATGTAGATTGACTGAAAATATTTTAAAATTTCAGGATTAAGTTGTTTTGTCTAGAAATAGCACAATTGTTGTGGTTGTTCAAAAAATAGATATTCGGTATAATCATTCTAGCTTTGACGTCTCTAGTCTTTTGTCTTGTGAAGTCGGGCTGAACGTTCCAAACAAATAATAATAATATTGATATTAATAAACTTTTATTGAGATCTTAACAATAAGGATATGCACACTAGCAGACAGAGAAACAATAAGAACACAAAGGGCGAGGTACAGTTTAAAGTTACAAACAAAATTAAAATTAAATCAAATTGAAAGTAAAATTAAGAGTAAAAATCTTGTTTTTTATTTAATACAAAGCAAGACAAATGAAATATGTAAAAAAGATCTGAATTTTCCGTAAAAAGTTCACCTGAAATTCATAAGAAAACAGACATTTCACAAATAATCAAAATGGACATATTTTTTAAACTAAAAATTGAGTTCTTCTTGTGAACTTCAAGAGATCTAACTTTCTTCTTTTAATTGAGAGAGAATTTGTCACTCTTTAATTTCTGTTATATCTATTTCAGCGGTTTGCTGATCAAAAATACAGAAATTTCGAACAAACTCTATTTTTGCACGTATTTTCAGTATTTTTAAAGGTGCCAGGATATCGCAAAATGTTGAACTTCGATCATACTTTGAAATAAAAATGTAGCGTCACTTTTTGTAAGTTCTGTAAAAATATGCTGAAAAAATTTTGAAGAAAAATTGAAAAGTAAGCTTATATTTTAAGTTTATTATAAGCTTGTAATACTTGTGAGGCATCCCTAAAACATGATCAGAAATAAACCAGGATGTTAAGCCTTTTAGAGTGAAAATTCGTTTAGGATAGGTTTGCTATTCAAAATAATTGTAGACTCAAAGAGCACAACTAGATAACCAACAAAATGAAACTTTCTCAAAAGAGCGAAAAATCATTCTGTAAAATCGAAATCACTATCTAGAGATAAAACAATTTTTCACTCCTCAGCCGATTTTTTTAAATTGAGCCCAACAAAACTGGATCAAAGAAAATTATCCAGGTTTAAAGAAAGGATGTGGAAGTTGACAGTCTGAAAGCGACACTAATGTAATACTGGACCAGGTTTGAATGCTGATTGTGATAAGGAAATTAATTTTTGGTTTAAAATAAAAGTAATCATGCTGCTGTGATAATAAATTTCTGAATATAGGTAAATAAAGTTTGAAAAGAGCTTTTTGCATAAATGGAAACCATAAATTAAATTTACGCGGGACAATATCGTTTAAGACTGTTCCTTGGAGTCTGGTCTCTAGCCGCGGATGACCTTACGTGGCAGACGGGACAGTTGGAGATGAAGGTTTCACCTCTGGATACTTTTTTAGAGCTACCATTCTTTGTAGATGAAGTGATGATGAGTGTTTAGGCCTGTTTGCAAACAGAGAACAAATCCCACTCATTCTGATGTTTGCCTAGCCTATTCGATATCTCATTACCCTTGATACCGCTGTGTCCAGGGATCCATAGCAGAGTAACTCTGTTTTCCGTCGCTAACATATTTAGTGCCTCAAAGCAGTCCCATACTAATAGCGATGTTCCTTTTGTTGTCCTACTCTTTTCCCTGTATGCGCACTGGAGTATGGCCATAATCTCAGATTGTAGAACTGTGGCGTAGGACCACATCTCGACTATAAAGCCCATTCCATTCCTTTTACTATATAAACCGGCAGATGTGCGTCGCCGTTAACCGATTCCTCCTTCGTGGATAGGCTAACTCGATACTTCTTGTCGAAAAGGTAGCAAGTGGTTATTTTGTCCCTGGGCCTGTTCGGGGTCGGCCTCCTCGCGATGTCGAATGAGATCTTCACTGCTGTCGAGATCCTTCTGTCAAGGGAGCTGGGGGCACAGCCACCATCTGAATTTGGCTTGCCGAAGAGACAGATGGAGAGGAAAAGGTTATGTTAGGCCCTTTAGGGTCCAATCCCTCTCCCCCCTCTGCCACCTCCCTACCTCCTTCCTTAGACTTTTGTTTTATTTTTCCGTGTTTCATTCTGATCCCATGAGAAGCTAGGGAAATAAGAGGTCCGCCCCTGCAGAGCCGCACATGCAGGGGTAAGACTAATTACTCGGCGAGGTCGTCCAGTGTCCCCGAGAGGCCGTTAGGACACCTTCGTAATCCCTAGGTGCCAAAGTGCCACGAGCACGATCACTCTACAGCCATGGTTAAGGAGGGTGATCATATTGAGTGGGACAATCAATGTTCAAATATCCGCTTGCAGACCACCATAACAAACGGAGGGCTGTTTCTTGGTCGCTATGCGGGTCGCAGGTCATTCCTGTCCTGATTTCGAAACTATAAATCGGTCCGGGATAGCCCGTTTATAGAGATCGTTTCATTCATATCCATACGCATGCAGGCCGAGGTCCTTTCGACCCCCATGACCCACACGCTCAAGTCTCCCCATCAACTACAATGTGTTACAGAAGAAAAGACAAAAAGTATGTTTGACAACCAAAATGATTCTGTTCTGTTCGTATCAAAAAATGATAGTTTGAAAAAATCCTTTTACCACAAGTGTCAACTGTTTGCAGCGGTTCAAGCTACTTTCAGATAAAATTTATCTTCAGGGTTTCCGGCGAGTAAATAATATTCTGCTTAATATCAGGATCTTTCATTGACATTTTTGAGCAACAAAAACCTGGAATAAATTGGCGAGAGGAAACTTGTGTAATTTCATACTTCTTGTATAGAGCGTAAGGGTCCATATTATTTGATTTTTTTTTTTTTTAATAGATACATCATTTTTATACAAACAAATTTTTCAGATCTTATAATACGTCAGTCCTAACAGTACTGGCATTTTCTATAGAACGATACTTGGCAATTTGTCATCCCTTTTCATTCCAGAAATTTAGTGGATTAAAAAGATCAATCAGAATTATCTTAGCCATATGGATTATTTGCATTGTGTCAGCATGTCCAGAATTTTTTCGCGAATTCTTTCGTATGAATTTGCTCATCCTTACAAAATCAGGAACATACATAAAGTACGTATCATTTATAATTAGAAGAATTTTATAGATAATGATTATGTTTGTTACCCATTATATTATTACTTCTTAATTCAAAAACATTGCATTCCAGGAAAAATCGTAAGCTTGGAATTTGCGCTCAAACCGTACATCCAGATATTTTCAACAAATACCATGATACTATCACAGTGATCTTTTTCCTTATTCCCATGACTATACTTATCTTTGTTTATATTGAAATTGCTATAAAAATTCAGAGTAGCTTGAAAAATTTGAACGTGGCCCAACAGCTTCAATCCCAAAATCGACACCGTTCAATAAAAATGTTATGTAAGTATCTAAATTTTTGGATTTGTTACTAATTATTATGCATATTAGTTGTTCATTAATCAGATACGTTAGTTGCAGTTGTGGTATTGAATTTCATATGCTGGACGCCTGTCCAGACATTTTATGCGATAAAAAGATATTCGAAACATATTCCTGGAAGAAATGCTTTTGCTAATTACATGTGGTATTTTGAAATATCTAAGGCATTTTTTTTATGCAGCACCTTTATTAATCCACTAATTTACAATATTATGAGTTGTAAATTTAGAGAGGCTTTCTTCAAGACGTTTTCGTGCGTGTGCGGAAAAGCAAAAGAAAAGAAAAAAACTGTTCAAGTTATTTCTATCGCTGCATATCCTGAGTGAGATTCCTTATAATGAAGTGACTTTTCTATAAAAAGCAATAAAAATCGTTACATTATAATGTATAATTAAAATTGAATTCAACAAATATGACTTTCTAAAGATAGGCTAACACTTTTTAAATGACTTTATAATCTTGTATGTTTTTTCAATATCTGTCAACCATAAACAATCTCCTTAGTTTGAAAATTTATAATTATTTCTTTGTGTGACTGTACGTGGATATAATTTAATTTAAATGATATGCTATATGTATATTTAAGGAACATATTAATTACACAAATTGTGAAATTAAAATCTGTAATTTACTTTATTGTGATTTACTTTACTTCATTCAGAGTGGTATTGAAATCACTGAACTATTTCTAAAGGATTTATGTAAATTTCTTGAACATCTTTTAACTAAAAAAAATTTATCTACCGTTTCACGACGCTTTCTAATACTAATCACCGCCAAGTTAAGAATATTGTCGACGTACAGTCAAGCTTAAAATCAGGCAATCTGTAACTGTAGCGAATTATAGAAAAGAAACCGAAGCGTATTCAATAAATAAATAATAAATGTTGAGTACTTATCTATGTATTCATTTTGATATTTGTACCTTCCCTTATATTTTAGATAAAAGCCACCATTATCAATCAATTCTTATTAACATAGCTCACTTCATTCTCTAAACAATTCTTTATGATTCTATTTGTTTTATTCTTGAATTTATTAAGTTGTTTGATTACTGGCCAGAATATTTTATATTGCAGGTGATTTTACTAGAAATAATTTTAATGTTTGAATTTTTATCTGTATTATCAGTTTCGCCGCACCTCATATTTTTCAATATCAGAAGACTTGGAACTTGAGAGAATGTATTTTCCAAAAGAAATGACACTTTGTCATCCGAATATATTGATAGGAAAACTACTCTTATGAACACTAGTAACTTGTATTAACAAAAATCCACATAAAAACTGGAAATAACAACACAGAAATTGATATGAATAGTTATTGGGTCTAATTTTCTATAATTTGGTGAATTTTTCTTTATCTCTTTCTTTTTAAACTTGAAAAATACTTTATTATTAATCTCCAAAATCTTGTTCAAAAACCCCATAAAACAAATTTTTTTGAGTTTATTTTTACAAAACTAATTTTCGGAAACATACTACAAAATTTGGCTTTCTTTAAGTTAATGTTTTTGAAGATTCTTTTCTGAATTTAATAACCAGATACTTTAAGCGATAGACTTCACTGCCGTTCTCCAAAGTTCGGTGCATGGTCAAACCTACACATTATTTATCTAAGCACAATTATCGTTTTTCTCCTTCAAATATGATTTTACAGATACCGTTTTTTTCAAATTGAATTCTGTGATACATTATGTTTTCAAAATTTCAAGAGAAAATTGAGTTCGTTTGAAAAACGTTTAATAACACAAATTTCTACAAATTATAAATCTTTTTCTAAAAATATAAACTTGCAAGAAATACAAAATTTTGATGAACTGCTTTTAATAGAAAATTAAAAAAAAAATGTCTTCGATAGGGACCTAATTGCTCAAAATAGACATCTGCTGTGCATTGTTGTGCATTCAAAAAAGTTTAATAGATCACCCCCTTCCAATCTGATCGTGTTCCGAAAAAATAAATTTCCCTTTTTTTTAATCGATTAATTCGTTTACCATTATTCAAACTATTTTCCCCCATCTAATTCTTGAAAACTTACTATTTTCTGGAATTATTGACGCAGCTTATTAATGGTAAAAGTGATAAAAATTCTGGGATCTCTTATATCTTATATCTTATATCTTATATTATATTATATATATCGCTTATTATTCAGTATCTAATCATTTTTTTTAAACAATGTTATCAGTTACTTTATCGTAGTTACTTTTTCAGCTTAATATCGTTGAGATAAGAAAATTTTTATTAATAAGCTGTATATTGTAAGAGATATGTTAAACAAAAAGTTCCAGTAATTAATATCCAAAACATTCTAAAAAATATCTTCTTCAGTAAAGATTATACGTGAAAATTTCATTTTGGATTTTTTGGGACATTTTCTATTTTTTCTAAAATCGAATTTTTTCCACCTCAAACCTGAAGTTCATTTTTCAAAATTTCAGGGGCACGGGTTAATTTCGACCAATTTAACAAAAAAATAGTATATTTATTTTTCCGGGAAATGGACAATTTACAAGACTTATAATACAATTATAATTATATTAAAATACTCATTTGTTAAAATTGATAATATTTTTCGTCATGTACTATCAAGTACCTAAGTAATAATTTATCAACAAGAATTTTTAAACTGATTTTTGCTAGTTTTTCATTTTTTATACTTCTTTTCCTTTTCAGTTTAATGTGAGTTTAGTTTCTTTTATTTCTGAATAATGATATTGATTTTATAAAAAGTACTTATGGTTTCGTTATTATGAGATCTGTCAAATTCTTGAAACATGTGGTTTTTATGTTATTTGTGTGGGATTACAAAGCCGAGATAAACGACTCTCGCCCAACAGTAGAAAAACTACGCAGAAGAAAAGTACCTCGTAAAAACTTTACTCTCTAGCAAGTGAGATAAAATGTCAGTTCCGAAATTCTGTCATTCGACCGTGAGATTTTTCTCTGTTAAACAAATTATTTACTGCGAGATCGAATTTCTTGTCTACTCAGAGAAATTCAAAAAAATTTTCAAAGTTGACTACTTCTTTATGATGCTTTAATTTTTTAATTTTTAATTATCAAATGTGCATTAAAATAAAAATGTATGAATTTAAATGTCAAGAATGTGATTTATAAAAGTCTTTTTCATTTTCGAAAAATTCAACTATGCATTGCTCAATTAGTGTTGCGGAGAATGTTTAAAAAATAGTGGAATCTTTCGTGTGGAGTTTGTATGCAGGAAGTTAATCTGTTAAAATTTGTAATTTGTGTTACTATTGATCGGTCCTTCTGAAATGATGAATTTAAATTTATTAATGAAATACTGAGATTGGTTATATTCCGAAAATAATTTTTACAAATGCAAAATTCTATGGGTTTTTTCTTAAAAATTAAAATTTATTTTTTATTAACAAATTTTTTCTTTAATTTTTTTTAAATTAAACAATTTGAATAGTTTATAAGTTTACCGGTTTAGAGATCTAGCCTACAGAGGAACAAACGAAATATGTGTAGTCACTAAATTAATAGAGCTCAACAAGAAAATCCAACTATTCTTTGCTGAGCTAATTCATTTTGGTTGTGTAGTCTACGATTATCTTCTTGTTTGAGAATTCATCTTCTTTTTTTGTTAAAAATTGAACTACCTCGATGAAAATCCATATTTTTTCGTCAAAATGTCATCCCTCTTGGTTGAAAATTGAAATGCTTTTTCGAAAATTTGTCTTTTTTGTTTGAAAATTCGATTTTTTATCTTTTCCAATTAAAAATGTTTCTTGTTTGAACATTCTTCATACTTAATTATTTTGCTGAAAATTCAAGAATTTTATTTAAAACATATCCACATTGTTTAAAAATTCAACTGTTTTGTCTAAAATACGTCTTTCTGGGTTGAAAATTCAACTATTTTTGTATAAGATTCAACTATTTGTTGAAAATACAACTAATTTGTAGAAAATTCAACAATTTGGTTTTATTGTGTTTACTTTTTAATTATAATCAATAATAATTAATTTTTCAAAAATTAGATTTTTTTGTCAGACAATTGAACTATTTCATTTTTAGTTGAAATTTCTTTTTTTTCAGTTAAAAGCTCAACTACTAGGTTGAATATTTAAAAATATTTATCTTTTTAGTGAAAGGTTCAAAAACTTGGTTTACGTTTTAACTACTTTGTTGAAAATTATTATGTTTGTTTGATGATGCAGTATTTAAGCTGAAAATTTATCTCCCTAGTTATATATTTAACTCATTTGTTGAAAATGCGTTCTTTTTTTGTTGAATTCAACTTTAATTGTTCTAAAATTGAAAAAGTGGTATATTTTAGTTAGAACATCCACTATCACATTTTTTGTTGGAAATTGATCTTTTTTGGTTCAAAATTCAAGTACATAGTTAAAAGTTGAACTACTTTGTTGAAAATTAATGCTTTTGTTTCAAAATCCATCTTTGCGTTTGAAAATATAACTTTTTTCTTGGGAATTCATTTTTTCTAATAATACTTTTTATATGAAACTTAACTATTTCAGTTTTCGCAGAAAATATATCTTTTTAGGTAAAAATTTGACGCTTTTGGTAGAAAATTAATCTTCATGGTTGAAGATTTATGTTTTCAGTTGAAAGTTGAACGATTCAATTGAAAATTTATCTATTTTGTTGAAAGTCCAATATTTTCACTGAAAATGTTAGGAATTTGAAGGCCTTCAAATTTGATCTACTATAGTACCAACATCAATTTTATTTATATGAATTTATTTTCCTATTTTTGTAAGAAATATCCTTATTTGCGTTGTTTTCAGAGCATTTTGGTCTGTGAAGCCTGTTATCGATATGGTTGAAAAGAAGTGTTTTTTTATCTCACTTCTCCTTGTGAGTGTATATGTGTGGGGGGGGTTGACGTACAAAAGGCATGTAGTCCGAAATTCGGAACATTGTAAGCTCTAATTAATTTAGTTTCAAATCAAGTCTTCTGGTTTGAATATCAATCTGAAAAACTGAGCTTTATAAATTTAATGTTATTAAAAAAAGAAGTTACAATCCAATGGAAATTTTAACCAAATGAACTTCTCTACGGGTTAAATTTCTGACTGGTTAAATGTAGATATTATTCGCATTGTTCAAACGCATAACCGGTCAAATTCCGAGCATTCTTTCTATTGTTCATACGAGTGGTTTTGCTATAAATTATCCCTGATGAGGAATTCTAAATTAGCTTCGAAACATGTTGGTTCCCCGTAGTATCAAAAAGAGAAAGAACGAATAAGAAAAAGAGAATAGAGTTGGCATCTATAACGTATCACTTTCAGTCTTTTTTAAATGTTGAGAAAAAAAGTAATTCGTAGTGGTAATTTCAAATTGAAATCGAGATTGAATTTCTATTTCTGAAGCCAGCTATAATGTTTATCGTGTGTCTTCGGCAAGCTGTTTGTTGGGATTGAAATGTTCCTCTAGTTCCGAGCGAATGAGTAATTGTACGGTGACTCGTTTGGAAGATGTGCATAGTGGGAAAATGGAAATTACACGTCAGCTCGCACCATTCCGGACAGGATCGATCAAAACGAGATTAATGTGACAGCTAATGGAAGGGATTTCATCCACGTGATCTTCACCACGTAATTATATTTTTGGCTAATGATGCAATAAGCACTATTGAGCATTCAATTATTATTTATCCTCCCGCTTTTTCGCAAAATTATATTTCAGACAAAATCAATTGTGAAATGTCATTTAACTATAAATATGTCGATCTTAATTTATGAATAATTCATAGATTGGATGGTTAAAAAAAAATTACAATGGAGCTGTTTAATAACGATTTTATTCTACAAGTAAAGCATAAAAATACAGATAACACAGTCTTTCCATTATTTCCCTTCTTACCTGATTTTTAAGAAATCCTCCTTTTTCCCATTTTCAAAAAAACTTTCCTCCTTTCTCATTTCTTTCACTTAAAAACAGACTGAATTGATATAATCCTGAAGAAAATCCAACCATTGTAGGTTGAAAGTTTATTCTTTTTATTTGAGAAAACTATTATTATATTTCAGGTTCCGAATTCGTCTATTTTGCTTAAAAATTCTAATGATTGGTTTAAGATTTAACTATTTTGTAGAAAATTCTTTTTTTAGTTAAAAAATCATTTTCATAACTGGAAATTTAACTAACTCATCTTTGGCTCAAAATTGATTGATTTGAGTTGCAAATTCTACTATTAAATTTTTAGTTCAAAATTCATCCTTTTTTTTTGAAAATTCGATTAGTTACTTTACAGTTGAACTAATTTGTTAAAATTTTATCTTATATCTGGAAATTCAGTTTTTTATTGTTGAAAAATAACTTTTTTAACTGAAGATTTCGCTATGCCATTTTTCGTTTGAAAATCCATCTTTTTAGATTAAAGACTCAACTTTTTTCCTAAAAATCCAACTATTTTGTTAAAAATTCATCCCTTTCGCTTGAAATTTCAACTAGTTGGTTGAAAATTTTTACAATTTGTTGTAAATTCACCTTTTTTATAGAAAATTAACCATCTTGATCGAAAATTGAACTACTTGGTTAAAACTGAATTTTTGGAACTAAAAATTTTATTATTCTTTTTATGGTTGAAAGTTCAGCTATTTAGGTTAAAAATTCAACTTCTTGTAGATAATTCATCTTATTGGCCTCAATATTTACCTATCAAAATTAAACTGTTATTTTTTCACAAATTAATATCCTTTTTGGTATAAATTTGATTGAAAATTCATTTTTTTCGGTTAAAACATCAAATATTTACATTTTTTCTTGAGAACTGATTTAAAAAAAAATTTAATCACTACTATTTGGTCAAAAGTTTCACTACTTTGTTAAAAATGTTGGTTGCAGTTTAATCTCTTGTGTTCAAGAATTCGACCAGTTGGTTGAAAATTCAACAATTTAGTTAGAAATTCAACTATTTTGTTGAAAATTTATCCCTTCTGCATGAAAGTTCAACATTTTTGTTGTAAATACAATTGTTCATTTGATAATTCATTTTGTTGTAGTTAAAAATTTGATGATTCAGTTTAAAATTAATCTTCGTAGATTAAACATTCAACGATTTTACCAAAAATTATTCTTTTTTGTAGAAAATTCATATTTTATGGTCGGAAATTCAACTTTCTTCAAGAAAATTCGTATTTTTGGATTTCAAATCCAACTATTTGTTTGAAAATGCATGTGTTTGTGGTTGTGATATAATATTTTTTGTTTAAAAATTCGATTAGCTTGTTAAAAATTCATAAAAATTCAACTGTATGGTCAAACTAGCTGTAAATTCGATCTCGAGTGTTGCCACTTTGCTTCCCGTTAGCAAATGTATTTGCTTCATCATGAAGGAAGCATTAGTTATTTTTCTGAATAATAGACAAATCAAAGTCTCCATTTTGATCAATTCAAAAACAGAAATTAACAAAAAATACAAAATTAAAAAGTAATATAAAAAAACTTTCAAAATACAATGAAAAATCAGACTAATCAAATTTTGTATTTTAAATGATAATTTTTCGAGCTGGAAATGGGAAAATTTCTGTTGCTTTCAATCCTTTCCCCAGCTTTATGATTTCTTCACATAAATTGTAAAAATAACTCAATTAAAAAATTTATGATCAAGAAGTCTTTTTTATTCATGCGTCAACTTTGAATTATATTGATGAAAACAGTTTTTCTGTTTGAAACAGATGTTTAAAATATTAAAAATGAGCATAACTTCCTTACTCTTAAATAAAATGTAATAATATTATAGGTCTATCGATTTTCCTAAAATCAATACAACTTTTCTATTCTCGCATTAACTTCAAATTATGAGAAAAAGAAAATTTTTACCATACAAATCGATTTTAAAAATATATACCACAACTTCTCTAATCTTTATTAAAATTTATTAATATTATAGGTCAATGATTCGTCTCGAACCAATGAATCCTTCATATCCTTGTATTAACTTTGAATTATGTCAATGAAAAAAGTTTTACTATAAAAAACCGATTTTTAAAACATTATAAAGTGCTAAAAGAAATTCAATGAATGTTATCGTGTTCACAAGAAAATGTGACATCCACACATCCGGACAATTGCTTAGAACATTGTATTAGACATTTTTAAATTAAGGAACGTTTAATCAAGTGAATTTAAAAATTTCTGAAAATGTTACCATTATAAAGCTTCCTCTATGAGGAAGCAAAATTCAATTATTCTGTTGAAAATTCCTCTCTTTTGCGTAAAAGTTTAACTGTTTGGTTGTAAATGCAACTGTTTGGTGTAAAATGTATTTTTTATTTGTTGAAAATGTAACTGTTTGGTTGAAAAATCATCTTTATTGGTTAAAAATTCATCTTTTCGGGTTTAGAATACAACTTTTTTTTAAACTTTCGACTTTTCTATTTGAAAACTTAACTTTTTTGTTGAAAATTCATCTTTTTTACGTCCAGAATAAAAGGCTTTCAACATTGTATTTCATTCCTTTTATGTCCTTTGACATGACTTTGCCGTTAAAGCTCTACTAAATAATTTTCAGAATATGTTAGTATGTTGGTATGTTAGAAAAATGCGAAGAAAGTTCTTGTGAATCGTTCTAAACCAGTTAATTCAACTGAAAAGTATTGCGCTCCTCACTGACGATCAAATAATCGGTCGCAGCACCTTTCTGCAGCAGCCAGCTGTAAAAAGGAATCACTTTGTTTAAATTGTTTAAAATCTACTCACCGCACAAGCAAGTGCAATGGTGACCCTCGAAAAAATGGAAGAAAAATATCATTCTCTTCTGCATTTCGAAAATACGTCAGAGAAAAATGCAAACGACTCGAGTTCTTCGCACGCTGCTTCTACTCACTATTTCCTTTCAAATGAATTAGCGTCACTCAGAGATTAGCGTCTGTTGTCTACGGCTATAGTGAATATTATGAATAATGAAGGTGCCATCCAGCAATGTCGTCTATTGCTGGACAACGGTTCACAATTTCATTACTTGACAGAAAAGGTTGCTCCTCTTATGAATTTACGTAAAAAGTCTGTAGACGTTACAGTTTTGAATTGAGGCTCAACGTCGACTGCTGTGCGCCATTCTGCATCGGCCGCAATCCGATCGTGATAGAACAAGTGTAAAGAAAATGTCGAGTTTCTTATTCAAAAGGTATTAAACTATTCATTTCCGTCTAATAAAATTGATCACAAATCTCTCCAAATCATACGATTGATCCTGATTTTGATAAGGCAGGCGGAATTGATGGTAATATTGACATAGGGCTCTTCTATAAGTTGCTCGGTGTAGGTCAAATATTGCCTACAAATTCTCCAGGTGCCGTCCTTCAAAAGACTCAGGTAGGCTGGATAGTCACAGGAAAATTATACGGGATACCCTTATCTAAGCGTAAAGTAGTCCAATGTAATATAATCCAAAGCAAACCTTCTTTAGACTCAGACCTTACTCAATTTTGGGAATCGGAGAAAGTATCCTCCGCGACTATCTACTTCTCAGGGATTTTATTTTCCCCACCACGCCGTGATAGAGGAAGATAGCCTTACTATTGAAGTAAGAGTAGTGTTCGATGGCTCTGCCAATTTCTCGTCCGGTGTCTCTCTGAATGGCGCTTTAATGGTCGGCTCTACTCTTCAGGAATGATCTTTCTGTGCAACTAATTTGATTTCGGTCTCGAAATTACACTCTGATCTCTGATATGGAAAAAATTTACCATGAAGTAAAGGTACATCTTGAGGACACCCTTTGTCAAACGATTGCTTTTCGCGCGAAACCAGACGAACCGATATAAATATTTACTTTGATCACGGTTACCTGTGGTACAGCATGTGCATCCTTTCTTTCTATTTCTAATCAGCATCAATTAGCGCGTGATGAAAAGCAGCGCGTTCGTTGGCAGCCTCGTTTTTTGAACAAGATTTTTACGCCGACTACTTGCTCATGGGTGCTAATATGCGCGAAGGAGCCCTCTCCCTCCGCAATGGTCTTACTCAACTTTTAGATAAGGGGGGTTCTAATTTGCAAAAATGGGCTTCCAGCGAGCCTTCCCTGGTTTCTGATATCCATAATAATCTAAAAAAGGCCCACATGGCACTTGATTCATTTGCCCCAATCAAAGCATTTGGCATTCATTGGAATTTGGATGATTTTTTTTTATACCGTCTGTTACCCGATCCTAAAAAAAGATTCTCTGAGTGATCTATTTTGTCGCAGGTAGCGAAAATTTTTGATCCTCTGGGTCTGCTTGGACCAGACATTGATCAAGACAAGCTCATGATGTCCGTTTCAATCGATTCGTATTGGCATCTCAATTTTCCAGAATTGAGTTGCACGGGTTCTGTAATGCAAACCAGGAGGCTTACGGGGCTTGCATCTATTCGCGTTGCACTGATAAAACTGGTCAGTATTACGCAAATCTGCTATGGTCAAAATCAAGGATTGTCCCTGTGGAAACGGTACCGCTAGCACGTTTCGAGCTTTGTGCGCCTCTTTTGCTTGCAAAATTACAAAATATCGTAATTTCACCTCTAAGAATCGAAGTAAGCAATACCTTCTTTTGGTCAGATCCGGCGATTTATTTTCAATGGATGAATACGCCACCTCACTTGCTTCCAACATTTTACGCTAAGCAAATAACTAAAATTCAGGCTTTTACGCTGTCTGCCGACTGGAGGCATGTGCCTTGTCTTGATAACCCCACTTACCTTGTTTCTCGTGGACAAATGCCTCAAGTATTTTCACGGCCTAGCATTTAGTCTCACGCTCGTTATTGGCTCGTCCAGTCCCAAGATATGCGGCCTAAATTTGAAATACAGCTTGATGGCACCCTTGAATCGCGAACTCCTTCACTGGTCGAAACTTCCCCGCATCTTCCCAAATCTAATTGGGATTTTCCGGAAAAATATTCCTCACTTATAAAGCTGCAAAGAGTTCTTGCTCTTTGCCTTCGCTTTATTCATGACGCGAAGGAAAAGAATAAGCGCACCGGTAGCTTGACTGTTTCTGAACTCAATACCCCTATGGATCGAATAATTCAGATAACAAAGATAACAGAAAAATTCAGGTCATGAAGGGATTTTTTCCAGGTAATCAACTGCTTACTGTGAGAAAAATATATCAGCAATAAAATCAAGCTTTTATCTCTGAACCCTTTTTTTAGATTAGGGTTTCCTTTAGGTAGGGGTTAGACTGTTTCACTCTGAACCAACAACCCCCTGAAGAAGAACATCCCATACTTCTTCCGGGAAACCATCACATCACGTCTCTTATCATACTATATGTAATGAGCACATACGACTCAAGCACGCGGGATCTCAAGCGACCTTATACGCAGTTCAAGGACGTTATTGTTGAAGTGTTTCTCGCAGCTTTAAAAAGATTCTTTACGCGTCGTGGAAAATCCAGCTTCTAAATTTCCGATAATGCTACAAATTTTGAAGGCGCAGGCCGTGATCTTGCAGAGCTTTAAAGCTTACTGTTGTCTGATGAGCATGACAAAAATATGCAAGAATTGTTAGCTAATCAAAGGGTTAACTGGAGTTTTGTACCTCCTCGCTTTCCGAATTTCGGCGGATTGTGGGAAGCTGGCGTGAAGTCATTCGAAAACCACCAACCACACCGTAGGCGAGTCTCTGATAACTTTTGAGCAGCTTCAAACTTACGTAATTGACATTGTAGCAATTTTAAATTTTCGTCCTCTTGCCTCCCTATCATCTAATCCTAACGAATCTCGTCCTTTAACTCGTGAACACCTTAAATGACAACATTTGATTAGTGAACACTTGACGAGCTTTTCTCATGCAAATCTGACTCACATTGCCGTCAACCGATTATTCGCATGGCAACATACGCAGATGCCAAAACAACACTTTTGGACTCTGTGGCATAAGTAGTATTTAAATGAGCTCAGTACTCGCACCAAATGGAAGGCGGGCTCTAGCAGTGCTGTCAGCATCGGTTCCTTGGTAGTCATGAAGGAAGACAATGCGCCACCCTGCACTGGGAGTCAGGTCGCATAATACTTTCCAGCCCTGGAAAGGATGAAATAAGAGTTGTCTCAGTGAAAACTGAGGCAGGAATTTAAAAAAAAATGTGAAAAGTTTGTGTCCTCTTCCCATTGAAGGGTCTGCAACGATAAATCTTAAATTATATCATCCTTATATCTCTTCGTGATGTTCGTGGATGAGGACTATAGGAAACTTTAGTTCCGATCTTTCCTTATACTACATGTGCATGTATAGTCATATAATTTATCTTCTTTGTACTTTATTTCCTGTTCTTTGTTTCGAACACTAATTGTTGAAAAGGGTTCGATATGTTACGCCCAGAACTTAAGGACTGTACAATTGTATTTTTCACTCCATAATTTAATGTTTATTTTATATTTTGTATATTATATTTTGCTAGAAGCGTGCTTTACCGTAACTTTCCTGGCAAATTGTTTCTTTTATATTCATAGTTTTCAGCATCTGTCTACGATATTACCAGTTTTCAAACCTCAGGTTTATGATGGTTTTCTCTTATTATCCTTCAAGTCTCTACGACTGTTCCGTTTAACTGCTTCATTGAAGGTCAGCTAGCCCATCACTATGTCTTCGAATTATGGAAAATTTCGCAGGGGTCCCTTTGGCCCTCCACCTAGCTCCCCCGATTCATTTCCACTGAAAAGGGTACTGTCCTAGCCGTTCCTTCCTTTTAACTTACCCTCTTCTCTAAATTTTAAACCAAAAGTTCTTTCTTGCCTCCGTGTATCATCCAAGTGCTATTCTTTGAACCAGATATTACTTATCTTCGGTAAAGGTAACGAGTTACGCTTCGCAATTTATAATTAAAATTTTGTACTTTACCTTATGTTTATTATATTAAATATATTGCCCTTCATGTGATACATTTAATCAGGTTCGAAAAACTCCGCATCAAACAAGGTTTAGTGCACAAAACAATCTTTTTGAGTAGAAAATACAACCACTTTGTTGAACATGCAATATATTTCGAACGAAATTCTAAGCATTTCATATTAAATTCTTTTTTCATTACTTTTCTTTTGAAGAATTTATTCATCTACCAAATTAAATCAAAGAGAGAATTTCTACTAAAAAAGAGGGAGGAAGAATGGTTGACAAATTTTTTCATTGACAATATGAAATTTAATTTTTTGGTTGGAATTACTGATGGATGAACAGCGTGTTTCGGTCCACCTATAACAGATAAAAATAACAGCATGCGACGTAAAAGGATCAATGAGAGCAAATGACCCGAGAATACTCAGATATAGTAAAAATGTCCAATGACCAGATTTTATGGAAAATATATCTGACTTCCACATACCAAACGATATACACTACTGAAATTGTTCCGATCGTTAGAAATTTGATTTCACGCTCGCCGAATCCAAAACATCGTCCAACGCACACGACAGCATAAATGTGAGGCACGGCATGGAAAATCGCCAATGTTATACAGCGACCATAATACTCTGCACGACACTGGCGAATACCATTTTGTTAGTACGGAATAACGGACATAAATCAACGCTTGGCGCGGCACGATCCTGAGCTTTCCGAGTGGCGATGTTTTAATAAAACACAACTAGGCTCAATTATTCAAACAACGCCACTCGTTTTCTACTCTTGACATCAGAAGTCTGGCCTTTCTCTCAATTATCCCATTTTTCTCGGACTATTTTTCATCCTTAGTGGAAAAAATGTTTCGCCTATTTCTCTTTCAGCGAAATTGAATAAGGAATGGCAACAAATGCAGGCAAATTTGTCCATTTTTTTCGCTATATTAAATAATCCAGATTGAATAACCTATACATACATTACATCCCCCATTTTTGTAAACTTTTAACGCCATATTGGATCCTCCATTTCAAATTTTGAATTTCTGACACCTATTTCGCAATCAGTGACCTTGAGACCCCCTAAATACCAGTTTTTATACAAAAACGCCGAAATATATCAATTTTGGTGGCAATGTTGCATCCGCAATTTTGAATCACAAATTTTTTAATTTAAATTGGATATCAGTAACCCCGAGAACACCCAGAAACCATTTTTGTCGCCATGTTTAATTTTGGTTGCAAATTCGCAATCAGTGACCTTCACAATGCCCGAATAGCAACTTTTGTACAAAAACACTGATATTCATCAATTCGGGTTACAATAATGTATCCGCCATTTTGAATTATAAAATTTTGAAATTAAATTTGATATCAGTAACCTCGAGAATACCTGAATGCCATCTTTGATGCGAATACACACAAAAAATTGATTTTTGTCGTCATATTGAATACGCCATTTTGAGTTGTTCCTCTTTCAGCGAAACTATATAAGGAATGGCAACAAATGCAGACAAAATTGCCCATTTTTTCGCTATATTAAATAAATCCAGATTGAATAACCTATATGTGCATTACATCCCCCATTTTGAATTTTGACATCAAATTTAAAATGTGTCCATGGTTATCGCCATATTGAATTTTGCATTTTTGTCACCAAATTCGCCACCAGTAACCTTGAAGAACCCCAAGTACCAGTTTTCATGCAAATGAACAGAATTTTTTAAATTTTTAACGCCATTTTCAATTTTTGACATCAAATTTGGATCAGATTTTTGTGAATTTTTGACGACATATTGGATCCGCCATTTTATATTTTGAATTTCTGTCACAGATTTTGGAATCTGTTACCTTGAAACCCCTAAATACCTTGAGAATACCCAGAAACCATCATTCATACAAATATACCGAAATTTTTTCATCTTTTTCGCCAATTTTAATTTCGGTTTTAAATTTGCAATCGACGACCTCAAAAACCTCAAAATACCAGTTTTCATACAAATACACTGAGATTTGTAAATTTTTTCGCCATATTTGATCCTCTATTTCGAATTTTTAACACCGATTTCGCAATCAGTGAAAATACACAAAAGAAATTGATTTTTGTCGTCATATTGAATACGCCATTTTGTCTTTTTGACTTTGCATTCACTGTCACCACTGACCTTGAATCCTCAAAATACTAATTTTCACGCAAATGCAGCAAAATGGGTCAATTTTGGCTGCTATATTGTGTCAGTTTTTCTAAATATTAAGTTATTGGCAGTAAATTCGCCATCAGTGACGTCTAAAACTCACAAATACAATCTTTTATACAAATAGACAGAAAATTTTCAATTTTGGTCCTCATGTTGAATTCACTATCTTGTATTTTAAAGTTTTGACACCAAATTCGCAATAAATGACCTTCAAATCCTCAAATATCAGTTTAGTCTCCATGAACCTTTTTTTAAACGATAGGTTATTGGCTGACCATAATAGCATGTTCTACTTGCTAGTGGGGATTTAACTTTATTATAAGTAGTACTGAAAGAACACAAGCATTTTTACAAGTGATATTATTTTTAAATTTAAGTCCATTTTTAATATATGTCGGGATATAAATATAATTTTTTACTTGAAATACTATCTTTATTGAGTACTTCCTACTGAACAATGTTTTCAATAATAGATTGCTGCTAATTTAAATTTTATAATTCGTGAAAATAACTTTTTTACATAGATAATAATATTTATATATAATATTCTCCAATTTACTGGTTTAGATATTAAGAACCCATGTGACTAGATATGTTTTTTTTACTTCGACTACTCATTCAGGCAGTTATTTTTATAGTCAACCAAAATTGAATCATTCGCTGGCTGTCTGTAGAAGAATTTTCTACTTGATATGAGGGCCTTTAACATTATTAAGAGTACTGATGAGAGTATACACATTTTTTACCAGAATTATTATTTTTAAAATTAACCTTCAGTGTTTAAAAATGGCTGACTATAAACGTTATTCTTTACTTGAAATGTTATTTTTACTAGAGTCCTTTCTAATTATTTTTTTTTTAAATAGTCTTTTATTTTGAGTCGGAAAATGCCATCTTCTCCTTTTTAAACGAATTCAAAAGAAATGGCTCATTGTCAACTAGAATTTTTAAATTCGTGTAAAGGACTTTCATGAATTATAAAAAATATGAAAAGCTTTGAGCTCTAAATATCAATCACTCGCGGTGGAATAGAGATTGAAAAAGCCATGTATTCGAAATTAATTGTAATAATGGAACTCCCTTTTCCTAAAAGCTTCAATGAAATAAAGTTTTCTTGAACAATGAATGTGGTTTGCAAATTTCTAGGTATTGTATTGTAGGTTCTAAAAGACTCGTATTCCTTTAGGGAAGGTAATTCAATACCCTACCAAACTTTCTCAGAAATTTCTAATCGCTTTTCATTATTGCTAACTCAACGAGCAGAAATCCAGTACTTTAGTAATATATCACTTTTAACAATCTAAGAGTTGCTCTTGTCCCTGTGGTCGATGGAGATCCTTGAGCAGCTTCTTCCTCCGGATTCCACGTACAGAAAACGTGCATGAAAGTTCGATACGTCCTTGACAAATCCGCCCTCTTTCCATCCACCACCACTACTCGAGAGAGCGACTTCAACGCTCAAGTCCTTGTTCGGTTCAAAGTTAGAGAAAAGTTCAACTGGAATCGAAGTAGAAAGTAAAAAAAAAATTCCGTATACTGACTTTTCTTTGTATCATTTTCCCGGTGCTTTTTCCGCTTAACTTAAACAGCTATATTGTTCTACAAATTTATCCAATAAAAAAATTCAGAAGACTTATTAGACCAAAATATGTTGTTTTCCAAGGTAAAATATGAAATACGTACTTTTTTTTCTAAAGCCTTTTTTCACGAACGAATTTAGGACTACTTGCAAATTTAGGTGAATCATGCCAAAATTAACGACAATTTTTATTACAAAATTGTATCTTGGAAACAAATAGAAATAATTTAATTGTCTTTGCGGTAGCTTGCAGTGCCATCTACGCTCTTTCAAATCCCTATGGAAATTTAAAAAATTTTGAAAACTACGAAAGTAGCGTAAATTTTTCGTGAAAACTGGAAAGTAAATATACAAAAACTACATTTTCACACTTTATAATAGATTTTTTGAATAACAATCTTTTCTTAAAACATTTATAGTTTTATATCCCAAAGAAGGTAAACTCGTATTTTAGATATTACTGTGTTACTTTTACGGAACAGTTTCAAAAGATTTATGGTGCTACATGTTTCATAAAATGATGATAAGGTTTAACATAATTTTTCCGAAACATAAAAATCGTTGAAATCTGAACAATACCGAAAATATAATTGCAGATCTAGAGAATTTCAGAAAAATGAACATTTCCAAAGTTTCAAGTTACCAAAAAAATAAAACTACAGAAAATATTTATTAACAAAATTGAAATACTCTGAAAGCAAAAGTTAATAAAACTAGAAAAATAAGGACATTTTTGAACCGGAATTTTCATAATTTTGAAATTACAACTACGCGAAGTTAGCAAATTCATAAAATGAGTAAATTTGAGAAATTTCTAATCACTAAAATTCGAATTCCCCCAAAAAAATATGGATTTGATGTTTTTCATCTTTAGAATAATATTTTGTTTTATATCGTGTATCCTGCATACTGCATAAATAAATTTAGATTTAAAGGACAAACATATATAATACAATTTTTGTTTCATGAATGGAAAACTTTGGTAGTTTGGAATTGCGGGAATTTACTAATTTTGAGAATTTCGGTAATTTGTCATTTATAAATTTGTCTAGTTTCTTCAACTTTTACTTTCCGAATATTTTAATTTCGTTATTAAACATTCAAACAAGTTTCATAAATTTAGGTTAATTTTGGGAAGATTTAGTTACAAATTTTGTTTCAGGTAATAAAAGTATCATGTTGTTACATGGAACAGAAAAATGCGAATCTTTTTTCTTGATTAAAGGTAAATTTACGAAAATTCCGTTACGTTGACGTGAAAGTATCGGGAATTTTGTCAAATTTTTCTTTACTTTTGTAACGTAATTCCTTCACAAATTTCACAATTTTTCTAACAGTAAGCAAAAATCATAATTTCATAAATTTTTTCATGTGAAATTCAAAAGATCTGATATTTCTAAATTCTGTCACCTCGCTTGGTACTATATATTTTGTAAGCATACATGATTTCAGCTTCTCAGAGACCTACAACTAAGAATGTTTGAAAAAGATTAATTATTTTTAGTAACTTATTTTATATTATAAAACATAGATTTATCAATATAAAAAAATCAAAAGATCAAAGGTAGCCCTTTTGAGAAAATTGAATTTTTAGATATTTATACAAATTTACTGGATTCTAATTTTTTTTTATTTTCGAACTTCTTCAAGGAATTGTTAGGCGTGTAGATTTCACTGTTGTCTGCCATAGAGAAAATAAAATGGTGTGCATTTGTTCCCAACACACAGCATTTTGAAAAAAAATTTCGTTGATTTTTGCATAATTCACCTGAAAATTTAAATAGCTCTAAGTTCATCGACAAATTTTTTGGTGAAAATTAAAATATACGTATCTCCTGTTTTTCCTCGTTATTAATCATAACCCTTCGTAGTCGGTTGCATTCTCTTACTAATTATGTGTTTTACTACTAGTAGTCTAATATTATATTCGTACAAGTAGGCTGACAATATTCACACTGTTCTACTTCATGCGAATCCACCAAGTGGAAACCAATATTTTCCTATCAAAATTCTAAGGAAATAGCCCATCTAAGTGGAAAACTATGTTTCTAGTCAAGAAGCGCACTGTCTGACTCTGTTCGAATGTTACTACTTGGGTGTAAGTAGAAGAATGTTAAGGCTTTCTTCAATTAGTGAGAGACGTGCATAGTCAGACAATTGATTTTTTAAGATATAAAATTCTACGGGAAACTTTACTTATCACACTAGTTAACAAAACTAGCATCGGAAAATAATAATTTTAAATGTATATCATATGATATAAAAATAAAACAAACTTTTAGAGCTTCTGAAGGAAAAAATCTTATTGAAAGGAAATAAAAGTTATCGAAAGTAAAAAGTAAATAAGGGCAATTTTCCGAATGCGTCTACGAATCTTGAAGTAAGCGTAGAAGCAGCATTTCTTGTTTGCAGGACGGATTTGGATTGTAAAGTGGAGGAAGAAGTTTTTCGTTGCTTTCACTCTCACCCTCCCCACCTTTTCCTCTTTCAGACTGCATGCCCCATGTCTCGCAAAGTTTACATTTAAATTTACAATCTCCTGGCGCTGTTCCTGCGAAGTGCTTTCGGTAAATTGATTTGCAGTATAACTCTGGTCCTTGCAGGATTCTAGACAAGCCGCACCAGCAGCTATATCGCGCTTGGAGGGGTGGCGAGTTAGAGTAGGGGATGGAGTGAAAATGGGAGAGGAAATGTAAAATACGAGTTGATCTGGCGTGGTAAGCGATTTCCGCTTGACTGACTGACATCGACTGCACCATCTTACAGAAATTCTCACCCTTCTTCGTTTTACGTTCCGCTTCATCTTGAAGGGCGTCCTGGACGGAAGGGTACTTAAAGTTTAAAAAAAAATGAGTGAAATAATTTCTTGCTCAAAAGTTTTCTTGAAAAGTAAGATTCATTAGAAAATTGTAATGTTACTTGTACAAAGAAGGGTATAAAAGAAAGGAAAACTTCTTATCCTTCGGCATGCATATGATAAAATTGATTTTTTCAGGATCCCCAAGAGCCAAAAATTTACATTTTCTTAACTTGACCCTTTTTCTCTCTCAAAAAGAATACGGGTGATACAATTCTTTGGTTAATAGTTTTTTCAACAAGTGCTATTGATGAGAAGATTGTAATTTTACTTTCCGAAAGAAGGCTATTAAAAAAGGAGGATTTCTAATCCTTTGGCAAAAACATCTACGATCAAATTGATTTTAAAGGATTCCCAAGACTGAAAATTGACATTTACTACAATTGATCCATTTCTTTTCATACAAATAAAACGAGTGAAATAATTTCTTGGTGAATGGTTTCTTCAATTAGTGATATTCATTAAAAGATTGTATTTTCACTTGCCGAAAGAAGGCCATTAAAAACGGAACAATTTAGAATCTTTCGGCAAACACGTCTATCTTCAAATTAATTTTTAAGGATACCAAAGGCCATAAATTGACATTTTTAACCCTTTCCTATCCTAAATAGAAAAGGCGGGTGAAATAATTTCTTGGCGAATGGTCTGGATAGTCCTTCAATTTTTGTACGATTTTAAAATATAGAAAAAAAAATAAAATTGAATTAAATTTCGAAGAGCCTCTAACTCAGAACATTTGACTTTTCCATTTATTTATTTACGAAATTTCCACTCAACATATCAAGAAAGTTACATTTTTTACTTAGCCATATTTTACGCTTTAATAACTGGTTAGCTAACCCTTATATCACCCTAATTTAATGCTTAAAAATCATTTAAAAATTAACAGCAACAATTGTTATAAATAATTTTAGTCGCAAAATATTCTAATTTGCGGTTTTTTAGTTTTGAATTTCCCCTAATCGTCTGAATTGCTGGAAATATTCTAAAAAATTACATATAAGTGATAATATTTGGTTAAATAAAACAATTACAATTTTTTAAATAAATTTTTTATAAAAAATCGAAAATTTGGCCCTTTCGCGTAAAAGAAAATCTTTTTTTTTTAATTTAATAGCTTGAAACTCAGTTAAAACTCTAATCCTGTCGAAAATATGAATAAAAATGTATTAATGAACATTCATAGAAACAATTTATCATAGCTATTAGTTATTAAATCTCACCATGCAGTGTTATTATTCATACCTCACAAACACAGTCTCAAGCTCTTCTGACTTGAAAGCTGATTTTTTGTACGTGAAACTGCCAAAAAAATTTTATTTCTTCACTTTAATTATTTATAAACATTTAAATTCTTACATTTTACCAAATATCATATAATTACATGTCATTCCTGAATTAATATGAAGCATTTAAAAAAAAAATTGTTTTTTGACGATAATAAGACCATTTGCTAATTTGTTTATAAAATTTCTGTAGAACAATCAGAATTGAGCCATGAGCTAATTATTTTTATTCTATGAATTTCCATGCATCAATTTAAGAGCATACAAAGTTTAGCTAAGTCGTTATTTGAGCGTAAAAAATAATTTGGTAGACAACGTCCCTTTTTTGCATTTTAATCGATAGTTTTTCATATAAACAAATGGAGATATACAAATTTCGTGGCCGAAAACTCTTCACAATTTGACACACTTTAACTTTAAAAACATGGAAAGTTGGAAAAGAAATAAAGGCTCAAGGCTGTTTTAAACAAAAATAGTGTATTTCCTCCCACAGTGAGCTGTTTGACATACTGGTGAATCAATTTTTATTGTCAAAATTTTTCGCTTTTGTCAAATCTTAAATAAATAAATACATTATTTGTAATTTCACGTGAATTGAATAATTTTCCATATATATAATTATACGATTATTTAAAATATAAATCCATTTTACATTGTATGTACCTTATGAACCATTTTTTGATATTTGGAAAAGCTTTCAACAATAAGACTTTTATCCGTTGATTATCTGCAATTAAAAAAATGGTTTCTGAAGCAACAAAATTTATTGGTTATCGTAAAAAAGACTTTTGATCTTCTTTTCAACAGTAATTAGGAAGCACAGATATTTATAGTTACTGTTAATGAAAAAATGTAACAAGTTGCGAATTTGTTACCATAAGCGTTATGCAAAAAAAGTATATAGTTGAATTTAACTATTTATTTTTCATTACTGATTGTAATTTCACTTGTCGAAAGAAGGATATAAAAAAGGGGCCATTTCTAACCCTTTGACGAACATGTCTATGATCAATTTGATTTTTAATTACACTTAAGGGCCGAAAATTAATATTGTTTTCCCTTCCCTGCCTACAAAATTAATCAGTTATATACTATTCTACTTCAGTCTTGATCATGCGCACAACCACATACATTTCACTCTCTGAAGTTCCAGAGTACGATTAGGTCCTTATAGAACAAGGCAGACCAAATTGCATCCGAGTTCATCTCGGGAACTCCAAAGTTGAGCTAGATACTAAATTTGACTGCCTTCTGTAAGTCGTATTTAACTAGATTCAGACATGCAAAATCAATAATTAAAGAGTGCACTTATTAAAAATAATTTTATTTTCAAAAAGCATAGCGAAAATGAACGAGAAAACTTTTGAGCAGAGTTTTAAATGTAAATGAATAAAAACTTGTGTGTTTTAACAACTTTATTTGGCGCTCGTTCACGTTTGCTTTTATATTTTTTAAATGTGTAAACCGAGCCTTAGGTAATTAGTCTCCGCTGGAAAATAAGTAGGCCTCTGGGGCTTTGTTCATAGTATAAAGCACCCTAACTACCTGAATAATCAGTGGCCTTTGCATATCCCTTATGAGTAGAATTAACTGCTTGACCTCACTACTCTGATATACTGCTCGAAGCATTTCCGTAGAGATAGTGATTCACAAGGCTCGATAACAAATATTTGTATCGAAACTTTAAAATCATTAAATATACTAGCAGTGAAAGCACGCCCGGAAAGGGCGCATTCGCGTCTCTAGATTTTTATTTTCTAACATTAAGAATATAAAAAAGTCAAAGATCCAATATCCAAACAAATTTTTTTTAAATAATGTTTAAAATTATTCTGAAACAATCAATAATAATAAAGTTTTAATTTTATGGTTTTTGACTGGGATGGTAATTTAGTTTTTTTTGTCGATGGAATGAAGATTTTTGATCTACTAGTCTGAAACGAAAATGGATTTTATTCTTAGATGTGAAAAAAATTCCTCTTTAGCTCCACTGGGATTCGAACTCAAGTTCACAGATTGTCGTTCTGTTGCTTTTACGACATAAGCTACGGAGGGGACGGGATTCATCATTTATTTATTTCTGTCACTGCTAAGAATGAACCATTTCGGTTTCAGACTACTACATCAAAAATAGTCATTCCATCGATCAAAAACTAAATTACTGCCCTAGTCAAAGTAATTACATAAAAACTCAATTTCTCAGTTAAACTGAAAATATCAATTATTACAAGACTTCTAACAACATCGTCGTTTACTTTTAATAGGCTGTGAAAGAAGTAATGAATCTCGCTCCACTCCGTAGATTAGTTAGTAAGAGCACCATACGGGCAATCTATAGACCTGGGTTCGAATCCCAGAGGGCCTTGAAAGTAATTTCTTCACTGCTAAAACTGAGAATTATTTTCGTTTCTGAATATTAGATTAAAAACAGTCATTCTATTCACACACAATAACTCAATCATTAATAATTACTAACGTCGAAATGAAAGCGTTTGAAACTAAGAAAAAATATATTAAACGATTTTGACTTGAAAACGTTCCAAACCAAACAATTTTACATTATTTTAACATCGTAAAAAAGAAAATATTTTGAATGCAATGGTAAGAAATTGAACTTGTATCATTTCGAGATAAAAGCTATTGAAATTGAACAATTTGAAATAAAAAATGTTTCAAATTGGAAAAATTTGTATCAGAAGCTCACAAAATTAACCAATTTTAGACTAAAATTTCAAGGATTGCAGAATTTTATTAAAAAGTAGTTGAAATTTTGTCACTTATAATTCAAAGCATTCAAAATTAGGAAATTTCATTTTGAATAAATGAATGTTGAAACGAAATGAAATCAGGTTAAAATTTACAAGACAAGGGAATATCAAAACTTACAAACTTGAATATTTTTAGAATAGAATCTTCCAAATTGGATTATTTCAAATTCAAAACAATTGAAGTTATACTATTTCTTATTGAAAGAGTTCCAACTGAACAATTAAAAATTTTAAACTTTCGGAATTAAATACATTTTAATTCGAAACGATTTAAATCCCACAATTTGAAATTAAAAGCCAAAATAAATTATTCAGAGTCGAAGCTTCTTAAGTACTAAAATTTTAAATAGTTATGGCATAAGAAATTACAATTTAACAATAAAATTGGATAGATTTCCAAGATCTATAAAAATTTACTGTCATTTTTAGAGCAGAAAATAGTAAAAGCTTCAATGATTATAAACCTTCAAAACTGAATTATTCTCAACAAAGGAAAAAAAATTAATTGTTAACGGAAATCATTGTAAACAAAAAAATTTCTACTAGGAATCGTTGAAAATAAAAATAATCAAAATTTAATTTGAAGCAAGAAAATTGTAGTCACCAAGAATTGTGATATTAAAACCTTTTTATACTCACATTATTTTTAATAAATGAATTAATATAGCTCAAAACTGAAAACTGTTAAGATTTTTCATCACCTATGCTTTTCGAAATTCAAGAATTTAAATTTTAATTGAAAATTAAATTTTATGAAAGAGAAAAATTGAAAATTTAGTGTTTAACGTCAAAATTTAGAACTTTAAAATAGTAACAATTAAAACTCAAGGAAATTATTCAATTACTAAGGTATCAATTTGAGATTGTTCAATTTTTATTTTCATTTTAAACAACACAATTTTTTACTTTTTATCAATGGCTAGCTTTTAACTCTTTTGATTTTGAAGGCTTAAATTCAAGAAATTGTTGTCCTTTTTTCATTTTTTGGTATTTATTATTGAGACATTGATTTCAAAATTGTTGAATTACAAATCCTTCAACTGAAAATTGTGCATATATCAATTTTTTCAATTTAACATTTCACGATTTCGAATAATTTAAAAACCGAAACAATTTTGTACCTTTAAATTGAAACTAAACAATTTAGAATATTTAAATCTATAATTAGTAAAATTCAAACCGATTACCAAGGTTTTCAAAATGAGGCTTTGCAATTTTTAAATACCTAATAGTGAAATTCTTCTTAAATTTTGAATATTTGAATTTAAAACTACAACATTGTGAAATTTAAAATTGAAAAACTCGAAAATTTAAGACATTTTATATCAAATATTTTTGAAGCCAAGCTTTTGAAGGAAAAAAAAAATTATCAAAACTAATGAACTGTCACGTTAATGTAACAGAAAAAGTCAAACACGTGAACAGCGAGCAGAAACATAAGAGTTTGAATGTGGACAAAGTGAATGAATTCGAATATTATTATTACTTATTATCAGTAGCTTCTTCACTAAACTTACATTAATTAATTTCACTATCAACTTCAATTTTTCCTTTTGATAAAGTTTCAAAGACAATTATTATCTAATATGAAAGTTCCGTACCAAAATATTAATCTTTTGTTAATCAAGTTTGAAACTCAATTAAGAGGGTAAACCCAAGTTGGGAGGGAATGCCCTATAATTGCAAATTATGAAATTAAAAAATGTTAATTGTGTAATGAGAAGGGTATAGAAGCATCGGTGTTTTGAGGTCTATCTCCCTTGAAGGAGGGGTGGTGCTGCGTTTATCGAATTAGGCTTCCAGGCTGCTCAACGATAAAAATAGTCTATAGAATTACTGGACCGAAGATTACCAAAACTAATTAGCCGACGGTTCGAGCAGAGAGACGCTTTTGCAGACCCGAGTAATAGCTGGTTACCAAGAGACTTGTCTTTTTGTTGCAGGTGCGAGGGTGGTTGGCTTCAACTTCAGGGAGGAGCTCGAGTTTGCGGTCGTAACGAACGATTCGACCCACCTATCGTTCTCTTTTCCGACAAGTCGGTAGCTATTTTACACATGCAGTAAGTACAAAATGTATAATTACTAAATGTAACCTCACTATATTTCATAAAAATAAAAAAAAAATTAACCAAATAGTTAAATTTTCAAGCCGAAAAAAAGAATTTTTAGAAAAAAGTTAAATTTTAAACCCGAAAAGTTGAGTTTTCGAAAATAAAGTTCATTTTCAGCTAAGAGAGATGAATTTTCAACCTAAAAATACGACTTTTCTACAATTAAGAGACGAATTTTTAATGCAAAAGGACGAATTTTCAACAAAATAGTTAAATTTCCGACCAAAAAGATCACTATAACAAAATAGATAAATTTTTAACAAAATTATTAATCTTTCAACGAAATAGTTGAATTTTTCAGGAAATAACAGAATTTTCAGTTTAAAAAATTACTTATCAACAAAAAAAAACGAATTTTTAACAAAATAGTTAAATCCATAACCAAAACAGATTAATTTTCGACCAAGCAGATGCATTTTCATTCAAAGAATTGAAAAAAAATCAAAATTAGAAATTGAATTAATGAAATTAATTTTCAAGAAAACATTACCAACTTCAACCAGATACTTGCATTTTTGACCGCAAAGTAGATATTCAGATCAAGAAGATTAATTTTCTACCAAAAGTTAAATTTTTCACCAAAAATGATCAATTTTCAATGTAAAGTGAAATAGTTAAATTTTCAGTTAAGAAAAGTAATTTTTAACCAAAAATAGAACAAATTCTCTAAAAAATATTCAGATTGTGAGTCCTGTCAACCTAAGAAATGAATCTTCAACCAAACGAATTCATATGTAAAAAAGTAGTATAATTTCAAAGAAGTAGTTAAATTTTTTACCACAAAAGAGGACTTTTTAACCAAATATTCGCCTTTTATACAAAATAATTAAATTTTTAACCAAATAGTAGAATTTATAACCAAATCACATGAATTTAAAACCAAAAATATAATGGCAGACATTTTAACCCAAAAAAAGTATCTTTTTACCATAAATAGTTGGACTTTCTTACTGGGTTCTATTAATTTAGTTCACATTTAAGCGAAAAAAACGAGAAAAGAGAAATTTGTTTGAAAACAGGGAAAAAATAGGAATTCTTGAAAAAAGTGGAAAAGAGGAATCATTTTTCGCAAAATTTGCAAACTTTCTTAAAATTTATCATCAGAAAAAATACGTACTAAATCCCCCTCCCCCCGAAATTGATTACGTAGTTTACAGACGGTCCCTAAACTGTTAAGGTAATCCACCGCAAGTTTGAGCGCGCCTAGGGCGCGCACCTGTTTGATCTCGAGCTTCGCGCTCGATAATGTGTTCACCTCGCGCTACGCGCTCGGAAACATTTACCTGACGCTTGAAGCTCGGTTCCTCTAGGTTTTCGCACTTCGTGTACTCGCTATTACGCGCTTCGCCGGC
>JAABKJ010000867.1:0-32429 GCA_011634705.1 Andricus grossulariae
CTCAAAAAAGAGTTCGGGGACGTCTGTTGTTCTATTTTATAGCATCTCCAAATACAGTTTTGAACATTTTTAATTTTCGTGGACAAAAACCCGGGGGAACTAAACCCGATTTACGATGGCTAGATTTGTCAAAGATTTGACAACTCGTTGAATGTTGTATTTCACGTAGAATCTATTATTTTCTGAGTCTCCATAATATTTGCTAAATAATTTTGGAGCTCCTGAATGATAAATTTAATTTAAATTAAATAAATCTGAATATGTCTAAAAATTCTTTTCTTAACTTTTCGAACAAATTTTTTAAAAATGACAAAAGCATTATATTTATAACTCTTGACCATATCAGATGAGGTTCTGAATGTATTTATCTACTTATAAATATTGAACATTTTCTGCAACATTAATTCGGTAGATACAAATTTCCAACATTTGAATTTTTAATATTTTTCAAACAAAATTTAATTTTGCAAGTTCACAAAAGTATAGAAAAAATTCGAATAAGCTTAGGAGATATTCAGAAGTTTTGAAAGTATGCAACAGCAATTTGAAACTTGAAGAGATTTCAAAAAATGTAAAACAAAATGTAGCTAAAAACTCGAGTACTTTGTAACCGTATGTCTTTCCTGCCGTTTTCTCTGTGGTTGTGAAAGAATGACACACAAAAACCAACAGAAACAAAATAACATACCTCTTATTAATTATTATAAAAACCGAAAAGTGTTATCACATGAATTCATCATACAAGTATGTGTAATAATTGAAATCTTGGAAGAGATAAAAATTGTCGAATGAGGATCTATTCCTGAAATCTTTGTTTAACCTCTAAAAAGAATATTTTGATATAATTTTTGAATTTACGCAATTTGTTGACATACAGCTGTAGAAGAAAGGGGAGCAGAACACCTATATGAAACCTTGTTGTTAAATAAAGCATTGCT
Source organism: Andricus grossulariae (assembly GCA_011634705.1). NCBI lineage: Eukaryota > Metazoa > Arthropoda > Insecta > Hymenoptera > Cynipidae > Andricus > Andricus grossulariae. The sequence continues at coordinate 939 of JAABKJ010000867.1, forward strand.
CTATTCTAAGGCTTTAATTCAAAAGGTCGAGTAAGATTGTGACTAGTGGCCATCCATATACCACGTGAACATTGTAGGGGGGGGGGGTGAAAGGGGGAGTCAACCAATGAAAATTGGCTACGTGGATTATGGAGACTCCACTTTTATATTATATGGGAACATCTTGTGAACAATGCCTTTTCTCACTAAGTCAGTATTATGTACTGTCATCTACTCTGGTAAAAAATGAGGATCACCGCCAGTACTCTACTCCTCGCTTTTCTCTCTTTCCTTGATTCTATTGGTAAATATATAACAATATGTATAATGTCATATTTATTACTTATCACACCAGGACTAAAACACTTTTTTTTCTTACCCAATTTTTAAATTAAAGTATAAAAATTAATATTATTACAAAACATGTGTATATCATTTAAAGGCAGTTTTATTCAAACAAAAAAGACAAATTTGCAAGAAAGTAGTTGAATTTCAAACTGAAGATTTTTTATTTGACTGAAAATTAACTTTTTTCCTTGCAAATTCATGAATTGGTTTGCAATATTTTATCTTTTATAGCATATCCAATCATTTTTATTTGAAATCCAACTACTTGATAAAAGATGACTAATGTGATGTTTGAAAATCACTATTATCTTCTTGTCAGATAACGTTAGCAAAAAATAGCGCCTTCCTTGTGTTTAGAAATGATGAGTCGATGATAAAAGATATTGCTGCTAAAAAGGATTGTAAAAAAATATTTCTTCTCTTTTTTAAGTCTACGTGGCACATTATTATTATTTTCTAAGAAAAATGCGTGATCTAACTTATAACCTTAGACGTTACTCTTAATTATTACATTGGTGAACAAATAATAAAATATTATCATCTTCGTTTGGAGTAAATAAGTTGGATACTCTATTATAAATTAAGAATGTCAAATTATATGACAATTCTATGTATATATAATTCTTAATATCAGTTCTTTACTAATCAAGTATAACAATTAGACAGATTTATAATTCGTTCATTACCGAATTTTTAAGTTTTGAAGGCGAAATATGACATTTTCTCTTTAAACCTCGAAGCTTTGCTTTTTGCTCCTAAAGCAATGATTTCGAATTTTTATCCTGATTTCCAAGTAATTTAAAATGGATTCAGTGTGTACATATTTTTTATTCACTTTATAGTAATCACTTGGCTATTTGGACTTCGTTGATGAATTCGTTGGGGATTCACTAGTGCAAATCATTGATAGGGTTCAATCGAATTCGACGAAATAACATGAAATAATCGAATTACACTTTTAATATTTTTAACACAATGTTACACTAAAAATTCATAAATATTTTTTGTTTTCACAGAGATTTCGTCCGGTATACCGCCCAAAACCAGGGATTTTTTGGCAAATTTCGGGATGAGTAACGAACATGAGAGTCAGCGAGGTAGCCCAAGTACATACAAAAATTCATAACATAAGCTTTAAATAATGAAAAGTTTCTATATTAACACTTTTAAACTATTAATAATCTCTTAAACTAGAAAATATTCTGCACGCATGGAACCTTGTTTTCAATGTTTTGAAGAAAAATTGTTAAAAACGTATATCATAACGGAATTCTATTTTTCACTGAGTATATTTTTTGTAGTAAGTAGACAAGCTACAACAAAGCGTTTTTTCAGGCCACTTATAATTCTACACAAATGAACTCTAAACAGCAAACATTTGCAAAATCTCTCGCAACCTTTTAGGCGAGCGGGACTGACCACTAAAATGACCGAGTAGTGACCACGGTCGTTCTAATCGCTAAAACCAGTTTTACTTTACGTTTTCGAGGTTGTTGAACACGAATCTAAAGTTATTTTTTTCATTAAAATGCCCGAACTATGAAAAAAATGCAATTCAGTGCAAAATGAGGAAAACAAAATTTACATACTTTTTGTTTTACTTCAATTAGGAGTTGTGCTTACCTTGTTGATTTAGAATATTTAAAATAAAAAACATGTTGACACTAACAAATCATGAAATTTAAGGCAATATAGTAAGCGGTCGAGAAAGATAACATTATTGAAGCTCCTATATACGCCTGCCGCGTTAATCACTGCGCGCCAAACTAGCGCGTCCGTACTCAGCGCTTAGCTTTGTACTCGTATCTTTTTTTCAATTGCATATAAAGCGCTCAAATTTTTCAATAAACTTCTTTACATACTATACTTCAATACTCAATAGCTATTTACTCGAAATTCGAAACTTCGTCATCCAAGTTTTGCGATAGTATGCGAGGATTCATAAAACCTGAAGTTACAACTTTGAAAATTCGCGACTCAGCAAATAATTGATTTGAACACTTTGGAAGGGCCTCATTTTGTACGCAATACCTTGAAGAATATGTGAGGATAAGTTTCGAAAAGTAATACATATAATTGTCTAAGATATAGTGAGTTAGGTATCAAAAAGTAGTATCAAAAAGTGAAAACAGGCTTTTCTTTTTGATCAGAGGGGTTCAAGATTGGGGAAAATTGCTTCAGCAGACGTTCCTGAATATAAAAAATAGCAAAGAAGAATAAGAAGATGTGAGTCTGACAATCTTAGACTTGTAAAGCAAAAAATAATATGTTTCTATCAAAAAATCAAAAATGAGCTCTCCTAATCAATCCCGGATACTTCTTAAAAAAAATTCTGTCGTATCCCAAAGTTTTAGTGTCAGCTCTTGTGCTACGGCACTTATCATGCCATTTGCATTCAAAGATGCAAATATCCTTGAACCTCCATTAATTATAGATGAGAAAAAAATCAGAAGAGAACGAAACAAAGCCGAGAAAGATCTGATAAAAGCAGGACGTAAGAAATCGCCACCTCCAGGTCTGTACTTTGATGGTCGAAAGGATAAAACTCAAGACGTTCAAGACGACAAGAAGTTTTATCGTGAAATTTTGATTGAGAAGCATATTTCTCTTGTCGGAGAACCAGGATATCAGTATTTGGGTCATGTGACTTCAAAATCTGGAAGCAGAAAAGACATTTGTAAATGTTTATTAGATTTTGGGGAAAACGAAATAACCGGAGGGTGGCGTAAACTTCGTTGTTGGATCTGACGGCACTGCTGTTAATGCAAGATAGAAAGGTGGTGTCATTCGAAAAATTGAAGCAAAACTTGATAGGTCCCTTCAATAAATCATTTGTCTGCTTTATTCTAATGAACTGCCATTGCGAAGCCTTGTCCATCACGTAGATGGAGTAAGATCTAGTCCCAAATAACTTTCAGGGCCGATTGGGTCTACGCTTTCTAATGTGAATGACTTTCTGTGGTTTCCTTCCAAACAATAACTGCTCTCATGATCTAAGTCTTCAAGATCCAGGTCCTCTCAATCATCCAAGATGGCACACTTTCGCAAATAAGATAATCAGAAAATATATCACGACGCAAAACCATAATCTAAACTTAAAATGATTGTGGAATTCATACTCAGGGTATATGTTCCGATGGGGTTTCGCATAAAACTCAATAGCTCAATTAAAGACGGTGCAAGACATTTTCTCGTAACTATCCAAAAATCCGGGTACTTACCAAAGAAGTACTTGAAAGTGGTCGACGATACTATCACGTGGAATGTTTTTTTCCCTTTCCCAGAGAACGTGTTTCTCAGAATGGCAATGGATCATAGATCTCAGGTAAGACAAGAGGCATTCCAAAAAATAATTTTTGCCAGACAGAACGACGCGAATGTATTGCGTCGATATGAATTACCGTTCAAACTGTGGAATTGCATCGCCTCCAGTGCTTCGTAATCTTCCAATAAAGGATCTCAAGGAAAGGCATTCCAGGATTGAAGATTCTAAACAGATTTCTGAATGGGATTTTTTGCACTTTCCTTGCTACACCCACGCAGTGGAACGCACGGTCAAACTCGTGACGACGGCCTCTCAAAAAGTATGTGCAAGTCATTCAAGAGGCGGTTGCATCAGGCCTTTTTTATAATCAAGGACAAAAATTCCAAAATTTGAAAGCAAAAAGCAATTCATATAGTTCACATATTTCTGCAGTATGGTTTGGTGGATGGGTGGGACCAGAGAAGGAACCGAACATGCAGTTACCTCCACGTGGTCAGTTGTGGGTCACTATAAAGTGAGCGAAATACTGCACAAGTGAAATGAGAATATAAAATTTTTAATAGTTCTTCATTGAAATTATTAGTATAAATCGTCTTTATAATAATGATTCCTAATAGAGGAAGCTTTGTATTTTAATTTGTTTAATTCAACGTTCCACAATTAAAAAATGTCTAATACAATGTTCTGAACAACAGTCCGGATGTATGTGAGCGGATGTGTGTGTGTGTTTGTGTCGCACTTTTTTGTGAACACGACAACTTGAAGGCGGTAGCATATAAATTAATGCAATTTAGTTTGTTTCCTTATACCACTAATATCCCAAAACTGACAGAAGGATTTCTCAAAATATTTGTCCGTTTTCAGCACACATTAAGATATTTTAAATATGGGTATCTTATAATTAAACTTTTTTCATTAACATAATTCAATTTCATTTAATATTATTATTTATTCTTTATTATCTTTATTTATATTAATAAATTTAATTTTCAATTTTCTTTCATTCAAATTAATTTTTTTCTCTAATTTTAATGTTTAAAATTACACTGCCCGCCTGTCAACTATTTTTGAACATGAAAAATGAGGAAATATGCAAGTTTTAAGTTTCGCAAATCGAAATTCTATAATTTTTATGGTTTACATGCGAAACTTCTTCAATTTGGAAGATTAAAAATTGAAAACTTGACTTTGGACATCTTGAAGAAAGACCCATTTCGAAAATATTAGGCCAAAAATAACTTCAAAATAAAGAAAATCTGTATACAGACTACTGAAAGCCGACTCATATTGAAACGAAAATTAAAATTAAAGCCGATGTAGCTATTTTATTAATTATTCTAATTTATGGTTATTAATTATATTTCATAGTACTTTATTTGCAAGGACATTTATATTATTAAATAAAAAAGATTACATAACCAGGTACATATTTGACTAAAGAGATAAATTCGGTTACGCCATTCTATATCCTCCAATGTGGGCTTAGCATTCCAAACTCTCCAATCTCGTTTTGTGTTAGCGCCTAACCCCGCTACACGTATGTGGCGCTCTCGGTCAGCATAAAACGAGATTGGAGAGTTCAGACTGATATTTCGGGCTTCAACTGTTAAAAATCGACTGACATGTCGGATGATAAAACGGAGAATTTAGAACTGATTCCAAAATTCGGATGAATTTTCCGGAATCCGTTTCTGTTCGAAAACTTAAGTGGACTATCTTGAACTTAATCCTTATTTTGTGCAGATGTTTCCAATGTGGCAGCTTCGCACGGCCAGGGCCGGCGGAACTTAGGTTATCTGTCTTTCTCGCTCCTTAAGAAGTGTGAATGCAAAAGAAGTAGAAGAAGCGAGACACTCGAATGTGGGAAACAGATGACGGTTTTCCACATGCGAGTGTCTCGCTTACTCTAATTCCTTTAAATTCACGCTCCTTAAGAAGCGAGAAAGATAGATAACCTTCGTTCCGCCGGCACTGCGCACGGCTGTACAAAGTTTGTTCTATTCTCTTGGAATTCCGCTGCGTGTGTTTATAAAAGCGCATTATATTGTGTAAATAAAATTCGGAATAAAACTTTTCTAGGATCCTTCCCGAATAATGTTTCCTGCATATTGCTGGTTCAGCTTTCAGTAAGTTTCCCAGGAGAATCTTCCCACAATGCCCTCAGTCTTGATATACCAGCGTACTTAAACAAAATGTAATCCTCCCTCTACTTGCAGAGTTGAGTTCACAGTCCGAATATTTACCTGATGGCGAAACTATTCCTGGTGTTTCTCGTCGTGAACGTTCTCATTCTCCTGACAGACATTGTCCTGCCACGTCTCATTCTCATGCCGAACCTTCTCTTCGTGCCAGGTCAAGGTCGCCTTGTCCTTATGAGTCTCCTCCTCAAGCCAGGTCCAGGCCTCCTCCAGCCCATGCCAGGTGCATGGATCCACCTACCACAATTGCTTCTTCTGACGGAATTATATACAATCTTGACCAACTTCAATTCATCCGTCTCACTTCCTATAGGAATCCACGCCGGCTATTCGAACTTCGAAGATACACTTTTCCGGCCAATAAACGAATTCAATTACTCGCAGGACAGAAAATCTATGTGCCCATACCAACCCAAGAACAAATTGTATTATCAACATCCGATGGTGACGTTTATGCAATATTGGAGAGTAGTAGATTTCTTGCTGGAATATATGCACTTAATAGTCGCAATAACAATAGAGCACGTGCAAAAATAAACATGGAAAGCGGCATGATTACCTCATTGACCCTAAATCAAATCAACGAAACTCCAGTAGGGCGCTATCGACAAATCCAATTGAATTTTAGAGTAGAGCGTGTAAACCTCAATCGTCCAAATCATTGAATCAGTTACAAAAAAGTCAAAAAATTAAAATATAAGATTTTTTGTAATCCGAAGCAAGCTCAAAAAGCTAAGTGTTACTCGTAATGACAAATAATAATAAAGCCAATATATTACGTTTCTCAAGGTTTCAATCTTTGTACGTCCCTAACATTTTAGAACTAGCCTTTAAAACCTGAAGGTTAAATCATTTGAAATAGTAGTTTTAAAGTCATTTCAATTTTTAAAACGTCAAAGTACTGACTTGCGGTGGATTGAGTTTTTTCACAAACCTAGGGAAAAAAAGTTTTCCTGAAAAATTCGGTGTAATTAGAAATATTTCCAATATCAAAGTGCAATCATACAGATACAGAAAATCATAATATATATTCACTATTGAACTTAGTCCCTTATACTATGTTTTCATATTTTTTATTGTTTTTATATTCATGCTGTGCTGTCAGGTTATTGTATATTAATGTATGCATATAATAGTATAAAACGACAAAACAAATTTACGTTTTATATATTATATTAAGTTAGCAATAAATACGGGTTACAATATCGTATTAAAAATTCTCCTGCAAAATAAAATACGCACAAAAAAGGTATTATTGATGATACGAGAAAAATTACTATCTTATAAGATAGATGCAGTAGGAAATTGAAATAGTGGGCTGTCATTAGTGGTTTGTTTAAAAAAAATAATTCCATGATATAGAGTTATACATTTTCTTACAATAAGAGAGATGTGTTCACAAGGAGTATAAATGAATGGGTAAAATCAAATTTTTGTGAATTCTATTTATAAAAAGTGAAATTAATAAGTACCTTTGCAACTTTAACATGAATAAAACAAAGAGAGAGAAAATGTGAATGCTGACTGTTTACCCTGACTTCCAGTGAAAAACTTGACATTAATATTTCATTGCTATATATATATATAAATTAAAGGTTGACAACCACCGCAGGGTCTCACTCAGAGCAACTGCCATCTGAAAATAACACCAACTCACGGTAGAACCGTGGTAAGTCACACCTATGGCCACTTCTCCTGTCCGTGATTTTGGACTCATAGGGCACGATGAAATCATAGCGGCGTACCGGTGAAACCCTCGTGTGTCTTGAGGACACAAAGCGACCCAAGGATGACAGCTTTCTGTATCCATCTCGCAAGTGCCTTGTGATAGTTTCGAACATCCGAGAGCACTGATCACAAGAAAAATTACTTTACCCAAATATTCTTGGTACAGTCGTTGCGGTTCCATTTTAAGGGCTTGATACCTCTCCTCCTTTTCCTTCTCCTTGACAGTGATGTTATATTCGGCCAGAGCCGAGAATTCGATCACGAATACAGTTCTTTTTTCGAAGTGTTGGAAAACGATGTCAGGCCTCAAATGTGCAAATCAGACTGTTTTCGAAAATCGTAGTTCCAGAAATTTGGCACTTCTCGTCTGGTACAATTGACTTTATCTCCCTCGGAACGTTCGGCAGGGTACAATCGCGGCCAAAGCCTTAAGAGCGAAAAAGAAGGTGATAAAGTACTCTCAGGACCGCATAAGGTATGTAGAGATACGTCGTTCCCGCGTAGGTGGGATACCCGGATAGTATATGTACTAGGTATTCAGCGCGTGCATGGGACGCTCTGCACCTATCGTTGGAAACTTCTTGACATAAAATTAGCTAAGCTCTGAAGATCTGAGAAAAGCAAAAGTTTTCTCCTTCAGATGCACCTGTCAATTAGCAGGTTGAATCGGCAGGCTGCTACACCTCTTTTTGAACCACGTTGTTCGTAAGTCTCTCTCCACACAACATCAATGCTTCAAACAATCCTGATGTTTTGGATATCTGTAAAGATGTTATACAGGGTGTTAAAACAAGTTATTGGCCTGTAATTCTCTGGGTTAGAAAAGTTGCCTTTTTCGGTAGTAGTATAGTGCGTCCTGACACCAGCCACTGCGGAATGGGCATTTCCGACTTCAAATATGAGGTGAATATGCGGGCTAGATATTAGTGTGTAGAAGTACAATTATTCCACCAGAAGTTCCTGATACCATCTGGTCCTGCAGCGGAAAAGTTCGTCGTACCCCTAAATGCCTTTTTGCTATCTTCGGCAGTGATTGATTGACATTCCTCCTCATATATTATGAGGTAGTAAAACTCCTTGAACCGGATGATATTATCAGTATTTTCTTTCAACTTCAGTGTTTTCAGGATCTTGTATACCTCTCTCCAAATAGTCACTACCTCGTTGGGCTTGGGTGGATTTTTGATAGAAACAGGGTGATTCTTGAAGAGGCGCGATGGGTCAGCGAGAAACTGTTTATTCTCCCTGGTCCATCCCTCCCTCTTCTGTATTGTCCTCCTTGCGTCAACGTGAAACCCGTATTTTGTCAACAATGTGCTGCTTGATTGTCAGTAGCTTCAGCTTGTTCAGTGTGTGATTGTAGATCTTTAATTCTTGGGCGAACTTTCGAACTCTTTCGGTGAACAATCTACCAGGCGTTATGTAGTCAATGACACACTGAGCACGGGACGCATTATGTCTTGCCCATTCAATCTTTTTATTCGGTTAATGCAAGCGTCTTTTGGTCCTTTGATCCACGGTTTGCACCACTGTACCACTGATGGTCCAGGTGTCGGACTTCTTCGAGATATCTTCACGAAGGGAGGCATTCATTTCAGCCAGATCTTGGGGCTTGGCTTGACCTGTCGTCGTGATTTCATCTTGCCCTGTGGCCACAGCCGGTGTCATTTTTGAATGGCAGTTGCTCCTAGTGTGACCCTGCGGTGGTTGTTTGAAAAATTATATTATTTAGTACATAGTTCATTGTGCTCGCTTGAACTGTTTGATTTAATTAGATATTTGAATTATCAAAGATATTAATGGTTTTCTGGTTCCATTCGGGAATGTGACAGACGTTTGTATCAAAAATAAATGTTCTAATTATAAATATTGTTTATTGCTGCAAAATTCATTAAAAATAAAAGTATAATAATAAGCAGTCCCCACCGTGGGGTGATCTGGGCAATCATAGGCATCGTAGAGAATCTATGTAAGCAAAGTACATAACAAAATACATAAAACAACATAACCTGAAACTTCAGTTTCAGGTCAGCCCTGAAGAAGACAACTGCAATGTTCACAAAACGTCGGCAAGATTTGTAGTTTCGCATACGATTGAAACCCGAAAAAGCTCTAAATTTTAAAGTTAAATTTATCATAATGAATTCAGATAATTTTCTAATATTTCTTAGACGTAAAGAACTGAGCAAGAATATAATAAATAGGTATCTAAGTACACCAAATTTTTTAGATGTCTAGCTTTGATTTTATCTTTCATAGCAAAAAATTAATTGTAATATCTGAATATCAAGAAGCCTAGTCCTGACGTTTATAATTATACAAACGAGTAAAATCAACTTTGCTAACAGATTAATTGAAGTTTATCCATGATAAAAAAATCTAAAAATCTAAAAAAAATGAGATTTTTTGTCTGTCAGCACGATAGTTTGCGAAAGAATTGACAGATTGGACTGGACTTTGGTATACTTTTATACTGCCCTAAAATGGAGATCACTTTCGTTAGCCAGGCATATAGGATAAACATTCAGAAAGTCAGAGCATTTTCAAAAAATTTTGAACCGTCTTTTTAGAATTTGTATATTTTATGCACTCTTTTCATAGTATGCATTTAAAAAGACAAACCATCTATCCTCATGAATTTTCTCGATACAAAACAAATTACCAGAGTTATAGCATTTTCAAAATTCAAAAGAATAAACGAAAATTTTAAGTCGAACAACGCACAACATGAAAAAAATCGAAAGGACAAAAACGCAATTTTTTGTTTCAATCGTGTAAACTAACATTAAAAATAAAGAATTACATTTTTGGAAAACGACATAAGGTACGAAAAAAAAATCAAAAGACAAAAGTTGTTCACCGTAGGAGGACCTATAAATTTGTTTTTATTGAATTTCATATACAACCGTTATATTTTATTTTCATCGTAAAAAACAAGATTGAAAATAAAAAAATTAAACTTTTGGAAAATTGACACAAGAGACGACATAAATGAAGACAAAAGTTATTCATCCAAAAAAGATTTACAAATTTTTTGATAAACTCTTGTTATAGAAATATATTGAAAATAAAAAATTACCTTTCTGGAAAAAGGACACAAGCTACAATAATATTTTATTTAAGGCCATGTGAGCGTAACCCGAAAATTTTTGTCACATTTTTTTCAAAGTCAACTTATGTTCACACGAAACGCGATATCTAGTTGAAAATTTGGGAAACTACATATGAAGCACTACGAAACGCGGGTCTGGTCCTAATGTTTTATAACTATGGCCAAAAAAATGTCTGAAAAAAATGTTTGTTGTTTCTTTTTTAATAATTATAAAAATTGAGAACCAGACCCGCTTTTCTTAGTGCTTCATATTTAGTTTCCCAAATTTTCTACTCGATATCGCGTTTCGTGTGAACGTAAGTTTCAGGACAGAAAACAAATTTTCTCAAGATTTCCGGGAATATACAAAGTGATTCGTTATTCTGGAAAATTAACTTTTATAGAATATTTGAAAGATTTTAAAACATTAAAAAAGATTTCACAACTTATCAAAAATAAATTCGCAAAATTTTAGGACAATTGTAGGAATAATTCGACTCAGTTTGAAAGATGTTCAGGAATTTAAAAAGTTTTGGAAGGTTTAAAAATAATTTGAAACTTTGAAAGATTTCCGAAAATTTATAAAATGTTGTTATATTTTATCCAAGCCTTAAAAAGTCCTCGATATCTTTTAAAGTGTCTCCAATTTTTCTTACAATGTTTAAAAAGCCTGCAAAATAAAATGTGTGATTAAAAATTTATCTTTTTGGCTAAAAACTCAAGAACTTGATTTAAAGTTGAGCTCCTTTGTTAGAAATTTTTTTTTCAAGATTCATCACTTTAGTTAAGAATTAATTTTTGACTTGAAATTTAACTTTTTCATTTTTGGTTGAAAATTTAACTTTGTTCGTTGAAAATTCAACTTTTTGTTTAAAATTCATGTTTTTTTTACAATCATATCTTACAACTAAAAATTGCATTATTTAGCTAAAAATCAAAAACTTGAGGGAAAATATAACAATCATGTCAAAAAGTTATCCTCTGTGATTGAAAATTCAACTGTTTCAAAAAAATTCGTATTTTTAATTTGAAAATTTAATTATTTTGATAGAAAATTGAACTATTTTGTTGAAAATAACCTATTTCATCGGAAGTTAATATTCACCGGTTGAAAATTCAATTGCTTGATAAAAAATTTATCTTTTGGGTTGAAAATTCAACAATTGTTGTGAAATTTGTTATCTTTCTTGACTGTGAAATCATTCTAGGTTGAAAATTCATCTTTTTGGCTGAAACCCCAACTAATTGGTTAAAAACTAATTCATTTTGTCGAAAATGAATTTATTTTACTTGAAAAGAGATTCAGTTGGAAGAATAAAAATCTGTTTTTCTGAAATCTTCTTTTAACCTGTAAACTTGATATATTAAGATAATTTTTTAATTTACGCAATTTATTCTATGACATACAGGTATACTAGCGAGTGGTACAGAACACCTATACGATACTTTGTTGCTAAATAAATAATTGCTTTTATTGCGAAGCTTTAATTTTAGAAGGTCGAGTGAGATAATGGCTAATAGCGATTCATATATCACGTAAATATTAGGGAAGGGGGGGCAGGAGGTAGAAAGCGAGAGTGAAGAAATAAAAATTGGATACGTGGAATATGAAGAGTCCGCTTTCACATATATAAAAACATCTTGTAATAGATTCCTTTTCTTCTTAAATAAGAATCATCTACTGTTTTTCATTGTTATCTGCCCTAATAAAAAATGAGGATCACCGTCGGTACTCTATTCTTCGCTTTAGTCGCCTTCCTTAATTCCATTGGTAAATATATAACAATATAATCCCATATTTATCACTCAACTACACCAGAAAACAAACAGAATTTTGTTTCTCACGAAATTTTTGAATTAAAGTAGAAAATTAATATTATTACAAAATATGTGTATATAATAGTATCTATCCTTTTCTATAAGATTTGAAGTCACGAGATCTCGTATATATTTATTAATCAAGAAATATCAATTACTTTTTGCTCCTAAAACAACGATTACGATTTTTAATCTCATTTTGAAGTCAGTTAAAATGGACTATGTGTGTGTGTTTTTTTTCTTAGCGGGGATTGACTACCGTGAATAATTGATAGGCTGCAAACGACTTATAAGAAATAAAATGGAATGATCAAATTACACTTTTACTATTTTTTATACATTTCCAGCATTACAAATTCACGAATCCTTTTTGTCTTTTTACAGAAATGTCGTCCAGTATGCCGCCTAAAACCAGGGACCTTCTGGCCAATTTTGGGATGAGTAACGAACATGCGGATCATCAAGGTAGCCCTAATAAATAGACAAATTCATAACATAGGCTTTAATTAATGAACAGTTTTGATATTCAAATTTTTAACTACTAATAATTTTTCGAAGTGGAAAATATTCTACCTACATGGAACCTTGTTTCAAATATTTTGCAGAAAAAATTTCGAAAAAGGTATACAAGTATGCAAGCTACAAATAAACAGTTTTGTCAGACGACTTATAATTCGGCACAAATGAATTTTAAGCAACAAAAATTTGCAAAATCTCTTGATATTTTTAGAATTGCTTGAAATGCCATTAAAATTTTAAAAATTCTTCGGAATCTCTTGAAATCTCTTGCTACCTTTGGAAATATTTACAAGTCCATTAAAGTCTTTAAGATCCGTTGAAATTCTTAGAAATTCTGCGGAATCCTGCACACTTTTTTGATTTTCCTTTGAAATACCAATTTTTAAAACAAGACTCGTATTGTTTGAATGATTCTGTTGAAGATGAAATAGTGATTTGCATAGATGCTGATGGTATTTCTCTTAACTCAAATGCTCTACTGAAGTATGAATTGTCGATGGAAAGCCATACTTTACATTTTTAGTGTTTTTCTTTGAAACACATCAAACGAATTACAGTTACTATTACCATTACTATCACAATTACAATGAATATTACAATTACAATTACAGTTACAATCACAGTTACAATTACAGTTACAATTGCAGTTACAGTTACAATTACAATTACAATTACAATAACAATCACAATCACAATTACAATTAGAATTACAATTACAAGTAAAACTACAATTGAAATTACCATATAAATTACAATTAACATTACAATTACAATTAAAATTACAGTTACAGTTACAATTACCATTACAATTACAATTGCAATTACAATTAAAATTACAATGACTATTACAATGACAATTACAATTACAGTTACAATCACAGTGACAATGAAAATTATAATTACAATTGCAATCATAATGACTATCACAATTCCATTTATAATCCCAATTACAATTAATTACGGATTCCCAACTTTATATGTAGTTGTCCATTGCTTGTGCCGTTTTTATCATAGTAAACGCTAATTAAAATGCAAGTAAAGAAGATAAACAATTTTCGAACATCTGTTATCGAATAACTCAACTTTATATTTTTAATAACAATTCAGAAGGATGACATTTTTCACTGAACTTTTGAAACATTTTCACTTCCTTTTAATTCAATGTCGGGGAAGATTTGTATTTTACATTCGTTAAATTGAACGTTCTTCGATTAAAAAATGTCTAATACAATGTTACAAACAATTGTTCAGATACACAGTCTGTCAATTAAGAGCGGGTCTCCTAGTATTCTTAGAAAAATGTATTAAGACGAATATTCTTCACATGAATACATTCTGCTAGATGCAAACAACAGAATCAACTTAGTATCTCGTCAAATTTCTGATCACACGAAGTGAAAGTGACACCCAAATTTTGCGAATTTTACGATACTCCTGCTTTGGGCCTTCCAGACTGTGCCCAACTTGCTGCGGTTTTTGAGGTCTTTAAATTTTTTTTTTAATATCTTGAAAATTACTCATGATATAGAGGTCATAACATTTTGCAATGTTATAACCAACAAAATAAAAAGTTTTTAATCCGCAGTGATGAAGGTACTATCGTATGGGGTTTCAAATGCGCTCATATGCGCCATGAAAATTTTTCGAATATCTTGAAAATTGCCCAAGATATGGAGGTCATAACATTTTGCAAAGTGACGATCACAAAAAAAAATGTTTTCAATCCGCAATGATGAAGGGAGTTTCGTGTGGAGTTTCAAATGAGGTGCGTTCCGCTAGCACCTCAACAACGGAGTTTGAATATTTTCCTAATTCCATAATTTTGGGCTTTTTTGGGGTACCGATGCCGATTTTTAGGTTTGTTTAGTTATTTTAAAAAACCGACTTTTGGGTGGAGCTGGTGGCCGCCAGTACTTACAGCAAAATATTTTCACTGCGCCTATGAGCGCATTTGTAACCCCATACTGCAGTCCCATCATCACTGCGGATTAACAACTTTTTTTTTGGTGGTCATCACTTTGCAAAATGTTATGACCTCCATATCTTGGGCAATTTTCAAGTTATTCAGAAAATTTTCGTGGCGCATATGAGCGCATTTAAATCCCCATATGACAGTCCCTTCATCACTGCGGATTTAAAGCTTCTTATTTTGGTGGTCATCACTTTGCAAAATGTTATGACGTCCATATCTTGCGCAATTTCCAAGCTATGCTAAAAAGTTTCATGACGCATATAGGCGCATTTAAAACCTCACACGACAGTCCCTTCATCACTAAGAATTAAAAACTTCTTATTTTGGTGGTCATTACTTTGCAAAAATGTTAACACCTCCATATCTTGGGCAATTTTCAAGTTTTTGAGAAAATTTTCATAACGCATATGAGTGCATTCAAACCCCCACACGACAGACTATTCATTACTGCGGATCAAAAGCTTCTTATTTTGGTCGTCATCACTGTGCAAAATGTTATGACATCCATATCTTACGCAATTTCCAAGACATGCTGAAAAGTTTCATGGCACATATGAGCGCATCTGAAACCCCACACGACAGTCCCTTCATCACTGCGAATAAAAAACTTTTCATTTGGATGGCCTTCACTTTGTCAAATGTTATGACCTTCATATCTTGCGCACCATATCTTTTCTGGTCATCACATGGCCATCACTTTCTAAAGTGTTGAAAGCTTTATATCATGGGCAGTTTTTCAACTTTGCAAAAAAAATTTTGTGGCTCATGTTAGCGCATTTGAAGACAAATGGCTTCATATCCGTAATTTTAGATTCCATATAACTGTCGAAGATTGAACACCTGCGTCACACTGCCCCCCCCACCATTGCTATCTTTGTTAATTGGCTAGCGCAAAATTTTTATGTGGTGGCGCATTTGAGCGCATTTGAAATCATGCTTAATGGCTATGGTGAATAATTTAATAAGAACATGAGTTCTATTCATTCGATCTTACGATCAATTGAAATTTTTTTACAATTTTTCAATCAGCTGATCGTAGGACCGGAAGAATAGAACTCATGTTTCTATTAAATTAACATTGAAATCGATCGAAGAAAGGTTTTTACTTCTTAAAAAAAGAAATTGTTTTTTTTTTAGAAGTGGATTTGTTTTTCATCAAAAATTGGCTATGATGAATTTGAAAAAATGTTATTATTTCAGAAAAATCGCGCCAGCTCCCCCCCCCCCCACCAGCCTATTTTGATAGCTGATAAACTCGGTTATCAATGTAGTGCAAAATTTTTTCTTGAAGGCGCACATGAGCGCATTTGCAGCGCAATTCATTGGGCTATAGATAACCCGAAAATGAACAGTGGGGTGGGGGCTGATGTAACTGACCTGCGTTCGGCACTGGAAACCAACGTTTTTTGGTAGATATCACGCACTTTCTCAAGGAAAATCTGAAAGTGGATATTGCAAGAAGACAATGACCCTAAAAACCGCAGCAAGTTATGCACCGCCTGGAACGCTAGAGTGGCCCTCGCAGTCCCCGGACGCGAATCCGATTGAGAACGTGTAGTCGTATGTGAAGAAAATTCTTTTGGTAGAGGCTTCATGAGCTTTGACTCAGTTGTCTCGTTCAATTCACAAAATTTGAAGCTCACTACCCCAGGTGCAAAATTCGGTCGGATGCCAGAGCTTGACAAACGGCCTAAAGTCGGCCCTTCTTTGGTAACCAATCTAAAGGCAACCAGAGTTGGGCAAACTAAGGTGTTTTTGAGCTGCCATGGTCCCACCAACGTTGGCAACTGACATCGGCAGCGGGCGAAAAGCCGACTTTTGGCTCGATTCTGGCCCAACTTTGGGCTGACCGTCGGGTGAACTATTGCAGATTGGTCGGTACGGCCGCAAGAATGCGTTCGTTCTGGCTCTGGATACAGCAGTCGGGTAGCCACAAGCCACTGTGATGCACCCGAAGGTAGGTCAAACCTCGGGCCAAATATGGGCCGGCCATCGGATATACTAGGGTTCATTATTTTAAAACGACCGTAATTTGGGTATGAAATGCTGGATTTTTGTGTAAAAATATCCATATTCATACTAAAATTTCCGTACACGTAGACAATGCCTTTTTTTAAGAAACAAAATTCTAAGCTCCATATTTATGATAAATTGTAAATGTTCCGAAAAATTTACATTTGATGTACTTCTTTATCGTTTTAAAATAGTCTGAAACACCTGAAAAGCGAAACGTTAGACGGAAGCTCCAAAAAATTTGTTATTAAAAAAATTGTCGCAGTACGCGATAAAATTTCTAAGTTTCGTCGATGCAAATTTTAATTGCTCATTAAAAATTACATTTTATGTCACTATCAAAAGTTGTAAAATGGCCTGAGACGCGAGAAAACACAATATCACACAAAGAAAAATTTGTCAAAGTATGCGCCAGGAAATAAAATTTACAAAAATTGTTTAAAAAATTTTTGAAAAAATCGTTAGAAAAAAATGGTTAAAAAAATTTCTGAACAAAAATTGAAAGAAAAACTTAAAACAAAAATTGAGAAAAAATCCTCTCAAAAGCTGTTAAAAATGTGTTGACAAAAAAATTGAAGGGTTGTAGCCCGGGGCTACAAAACCCTGAAAAGTGTAATCGGTTTAAATTATTCATTTAAAAATTATTTCATTTATATTCACGTTTTTTCATTGAATTTCAATTCTGTAGGTATAGAGTAATGGGTCAGACTCCCGACTGCTAGGCGATAGATTTAGGTATAGATGTAGGTTCGAAACCCTGTAGCGGTAGAAATTTTATTTGTAATATAATATCTAAAAATGAAATATATGTATTCATTCTAAACAGGATCATTAACATTTATAGTCGAAATACTCACAATCAATTATAAATTATTTTTTGAATGCCTATTTTGTATATTTTCACCTGTGTAGTACGTGCCTTCAAAAATCAAACTCCCCAATCACGTTTTGTGATAGCACCTAACGCCGCTACACGTACGTGGCGCTGTGGTTCAGCATAAAACAAGATTGGATGGTTCAGACTGCTAGCTCCAGATTTTAGAGTAGAGCATGGAGGTACCGAATTACAAACACAACCAGATCGAACTCCAGTTTTGTAGTTAAAAGGCCGATAGGTTGCAAAATTGCAGATTTTATCGGATCCGCATGATTTTTCTCGCACATATTTCGGACCTCAATGGTTAAAAATCGACTGACATGTCAGATGACAAACCGGAGAATTTCGGATTTATTCCGAAATTCAGATAAATTTTCCGAGATCCGCTTCTGTTCGAAAACTCAAGCGGACTATATTAAAGTTAATCCTTATTTTGCGCTGCGTGTGTTTATAAAAGCGCATTCTATTCTGCAAACAAAATTCTAAATCAAAGTTTTTCAGGATCCTTCTCGAATGATGTTCCCTGAATATTGCTGGTCCAGCTCTTACCAATTCCCAGGAGAATCTTCCCTCAATACCCCCAGTCTTGATGTACCAACGCACTTAAAATAAATTTTATCCTCTTTTTTCTTGCAGATTTAAGTTCACAGCTCGAATGCCGACCTAATGGCGAAACTATTTTTGGTGTTTCTCGTCGTGAAACTTCTTATTCTGCTAACAGGAATATTCCTGCCACGTCTCATTTGAATGCCGAGCCACCTCTTCGTGCTAGGTCCAGGTCTCCTTCAGCCAATGCAAGGTGCATAGTTCCACCTACCACGATTGTTTCTTCCGGCGGCAGCGTATATAAACTTGATAAACTTGAATTTATTCGACTTACTTCCTATAAGAATCCATACCGGCTATTTGAACTTCGAAGATACACTTTTCCTGATAATAAACAAATTCGACTCCTCGCAGGACAGAAAGTTTATGTGCCCATGCCAACGCAGGAACAAATTGTATTATCAACATCCGATGGTGACGTCTTTGCAATATTAGAGAAAAGTCAATTTCTTGCTGGAATATATGCAAATCATTCTCGCCTTCGCGGTAAAGCACGGGCAAAAATAAACATGGAAAGTGGCATGGTAACCTCATTAACATCAGATGAAGTCAAGGAAATTCCAGTAGGCGCCAATTGTCAAATCCTATTGAGTTTTAGAATCGAGCGTGTAAACCCAAATTGTCCACACCATTAATTCAATTACAAAAAATTGTGTAACTAAAATAGTTTGTAATCCAAAGTCGGCTTAAAATATTAAATGTTATTCGTAATTACAAATAATAATAGAGATACTGCATTATGATTCTCATTGTTTTAATCTTTGCACATCTCTAAGGTTTTAGCACAGACCTTTGAAAATTAAAGGAGAAATAATTTAAAACAGTAGTTTTGAAGCCATTTCAAATGGCCGCATGGTGAAGTGTCATTTATTTCAAAGCAAGCAAATCGCAATAAAAGGTTTTTATGTTGTAGAATAAAGTAAGAAGTGGCAGGAAGTGATCTATTTGAACGAGACAATTCAGATCATCCCGATTGAACTTCACTTAAGGCAATTTCGTTCAATCGGTTAATTATATTTCGTCGTCTTGTGCTTCTAGATCAATTCGAAGGTGTTTAAAGTTCTAAATATATCTATATACGTATATGCATGGGTATGCGTATATAGCGTTATGTTTCATGGGCGCCAGCCAGGCCCGTTATCACACATAAAAAAGGAAGAATCGATCAAATAATTGCCTGGCAGTTTTAAAGTTAAGTTCGATTTATTTTACCTGAAACCTAAAAGAAAAGAAAACTAAAGGAACATGGAACCTCAGGGGCGGTTCTTGAAATCGCAACAGCCCAAATATGTATAAAGAAAAGGAAGACTATAATTCAGTTTTTTATTTCCGACAACTCGATAAATTAAAGCATTGGCATTATTGAAATTTTTCCCGATAGCTTAGCTATAACTAAAACGACTCGTCAGCTACCAATTGATATCCAAATTCCACAAAAGCGACTCTACTGCGACCAGGTGGTCGTCGGCACGAAATCCCGAACACGTGGCCATTATATTCAATCGGAGCAAACAAAATCTCAAGGAATAATTATAGCGCGGTAACCCAAAAGAAACTAGTCAAAGAGAAAAACTATCACTACGCACTGACTCGACTACAAAATATAAATTCAATCAAGAGACGAAAGAAAAGCACTCAAAAAGGGGTCAAGCGAGGTAATGTGTCCGGTCTGAGCAAAAGCCCACCATGTCGGAGGTTAGGATCCGCAACTGCGTCGCTTGCCGGATATACGAAAACATATAACTGTGACATTATTCGTGGTGCAAGTCAATATAATCGAGTAAAAGAAGAATTAATCCAAATTCAGTGGAAATCCAATATCCAAAATACAATCATGCTACTTAGCCCTTCTATGACGTGCGGCTCCTCTCTTTCTCTCTCACTCCCCCCCCCTCTCTCACTCTCTGTACGTTACGGGGAAGTGAATTACTCCTTAATCTCACAAACGCAGATTCACTCACACACAATATTCACGAACACGTTAAAAAAAGATACACGCTCTAAAGTTTGAAATTTACTTCCGCGCAACCATCTCACCTTCTGCAACAAAACGGGAAGAACACGCTGAGAGGAAGCGTATAGAATGAGAGAGAGACAAATCAAAAGAGGGAAAGGCGAAGAGAGAGAGTTACAGAGAGAGAGAGAGAGAGAGAGAGAAGCTGCACGTCATAGAAGGGCTAAGTTGCATGCATTTTTTACCTAAGATTTAATTTTAAGTTTTTTTCAATTAAATATCTGGCACTGAGGAGGACCCCTATCCGTGGTCGAAACGTTTGCCAATTTTAACTTTTATAAAATTCACGTTCGAATTTTCAATTGAATATATTTATAAGACCCTAATGCCGATACAAAAATTCTTCATATTAATATAAATCCAGAAGGATGCAAAAAATCAAGTGTGAAAACGTGGCACGTGTCGCTGGTCGAAAACCAAGAACGGAAGTGACAGATTCATGCGAGGCACCAAGACCGTGAACTCGAAGGGTGCTCGCATGAAGGCGCGTTCGCATACATTGAGTCACTGCGCAACTACCGGGGAAGCTAATAACTAAAACTGATCGTTGACTAACTGACTTTGGTGTAACTGATTTGCGTGACAATATTCGCAAAAATATTAACATAAATCTAATAGGTATTATTGAGAGCACGATATTCAACGCTGAATCCTAAAGTTTGCGTCGGGAATCGAAGTTCACCGAGTTTCAGACTGCAGCGCGCCTAGTAGAGGAACGGTGAACTAAAAAGTTACTGACTGAAACTAAAGAACTATTTTTCGCAAAAACTACATAAGCGTAATAATATTCTCGTATCTATATAAATCTCATTCTAGATCCATGTCATAAGCTTAATGAACTTATGCGAAATCAAAGTTTAGGGAGACTTGGAATGTTTTCAATTTCTGGAGCTTCAAAAATTAGGGTGGTAAATTCAAAATTATAATGGAGTTGAATGTGAAGTATTAACCAAGCATTTCATGGTATCTTCTGTCCTTCACAACTCATTATTTAACCAACTATAAAAACAAATCACGAACTAATAGTTAGCAACAAGTGATTTTACTAAGTTTTAAGCGAATAATATTTTGATTTAGGTCGAAGAAAATAAATAAATAAAAGGATAGACTTTGCACCTAGGGCTCTTGCTCGAGAAGATGCGGACTCATTCTGAACGTGTTCGTTCTACTAAATGTGACAAGTGACCTAACCTCGACCAGATGGGAACGCGCATGCGCATGGAAAATCTTTCGTCGGTGCGTTGAACAATTGATCGCTTATAGAAATACATATGTATGCAAGTAAGAGCATAATTAAGATAATAACAATTCCTAGTTGAATCTAAAATTGTACGACAATGCATGATTACCGGGTTTTAAAATGTACGTAATTTGATTTTCGGTAACGGGTCCTCCATGATGGCTGCGTTCCTTGGTTGATAGATTCGCCCGATAGTCCGTTCGACGACCAATAAGCTCACATTTCTCAGGTTTCCAATCCCTTTATTGCAGTCTGAGGAACGTGACGTCACATGTCCTGGTAATATGGCACTTAACTGGCGTCTCTGGTAACTGATAAGTTGAGTTCAGTAACACCAGAGCCGTGGTTGCTCGTGTGACGTCACGCCATCGTTCCGTGGCGTTAAAATATGTCAGAAGATGGCGGCGTCTAGCGAGGATCTAACGATCCCGACATTGCCTCTGAGTAGGAAGCACCGGCAACCATAATGATAGTTAGTAATTAGTTACTAGGTAGTTACTAGTGATTGCTATACATTCCCTATAGTAACTATTCCAGAGTGCCAGGAACCCTGGCAATACTTCTACGTGGCGACTCCGCCCTGGTTGCCATGGAGTCTTCAATTGTGAATTTTGTCGTGACGTCACGCCTCGATGACATGGCTCTGATAGACCAGTGGAAGGTTGTGGCCAGGTACGATGTCAACCAGGCAGTGAATTCAAGGCCCGCCATTTTGTATGTAAATCGGTTACCATGGAGACATGAGATGGTTGGAGTAGGTACTTTATCCAGGGTGTGTTAGTAACTCCTCGCAAACATCTGATTCAACGACTTGTCCTTGACTTCTGTTGTTGTTGTTGATCTCAGACTTAACAGGTGGAGGTTAGGTAACATGAAAACAGATATTTCGAGGAATAAAGTAACCAAAATTAACAATATTTTTTGGTGAGTGCTCCTGGTCGAGGTGTGACTTTCGCTCTTGGTCACAATCTTAACTTTCTTAAGCTCGCATGTTGGATTTTAATTGAAGTGACAGGTATGTCAATTTTACCCTGCCACAAAACGAATGTTTACTCTTCAAGTAATATTTTGTATCATATTGTTTTTAGCAAAGAAACAATTTAGTAAACATCCATAGGTTGTTGTGTTTGTGCTACTCTTTCGTTATTTAAAATATTTTGTCATTAACAATATCAAATATTGGTCTTTCTCTCAATAGTCCAATAGTATCTTTCTTAATAGAAGGCCAAAATGCTACTGCCTGAATTATACTCGTACCTAAGAATCAAATCGTAATCAAAAATGAATTGATAGAAAATTGAAGATAAACATTCCTTCCTATAAAATAGTAAAAGAGTTTAAAATGCAGTGTGCAGTACGAAATTTAAAACATTTTTGGGCTCCAAATAGTGGTTTTTCTCAAAAAATTTCGTTTCAGAATATGTAGTAATACATTTGCTTACAATCGAGAGATGTATTTACAAGAAGACTAAATGAAATTTTTGTGCTTGCTATTTAACTTAATATTGACGTGAAAAATACTCTTTGGTATAGTAAAAAAGATCCATTTCGCATTATTGAAGCTGGAGATTTGAAATTCAATTTTTAGGTTAAAAACTTATATTTTCTGTGCACATGAAAAATTAAAAAATTATTACATTGTGAGCCAAGAGTAATAAATAATAAATCACTTTCGTCAAATAAATTGATAGAATAATCTAAAATTTGAAGAAAACGTTTTTTTTTTAATTTTTCCATTTCCAATACTTTCAATTTCCTTTATTCAATTTTTAGTGATTATTTCATTTATAAATAATACAAATTTATTTCATTGCATGTAAAATATTAGCCATATTTTAAAAATTTACATAATCTAAAATTGTTTAGGTTGCATTCCAAATTATTCATTATTGTTTCAAAAATTTTGTAAACTCTTAATATCCAAAAATTTCGTTAATAGTGGACTTCTTATTTCGGGAAATAAAAACTCAGGGAGTTGAACGCTTACTTTCCGCGCCAGCGAATATTGCTAGTTGAATAATAATAAATAATCAATAATTTTTTTCAAATAAAAAAAAAGAATAATGAATAATTGAAAAAAAACATTTTCTTCTTTTGAAATTTTTCAATTGTAAACACTTCCAATTTCCAATGTTTCATTCAGAAATGCCCCAAATTGAATTCCCATTCGTTCCATTCAAAATATTCATCTGATTTCAAAATCCTATCTAATCTAAAATTGTTTGATTTGAAACGTTTTCAATTCAAAATCGTTTAATATATTTTTTGAATATTAGAACTAAAAATTAATAATTATTAATTATCGTTTGAAACATTTTTTAAACTCTCAACATACAGAATTTTCGTTAATAATAATGGATTTATAATGCTTATCAGCGCCTATTATTTTTTACATGTCATTTTTCCTGCATTTTCTTCTTTTTCGTCATATAATTATTACTCATTAAAAAAATCGAAAAGTGTTATCACATGAATATATCATACAGACATGTGCAATAATTAAAACCTTGGAAGAGATGAAGTTGGACAACTAAAGATCTGTTTTTTATTCCTCTTTGCTTGCACTGTAATGGTAATATGCTGAACATCGGTTGGAATTTTTTTTTGTATTAAGAATATGTGCTACAAAGGCACTTCAAAAGCGGCAGATGAACTTAAACAAATCATATAGAAAGCTATTTGAATCACCGACATCGATATGTTACGTCGAATATTTTCCCCAGCTGAAAATTCCTGTACAAGAACCTCGGAAGATCCTGTATATGTTCCTGGATATGAACCTGCACACGAATCTTCACAGGTAATCTTGACGGTTTCTGTAAAGGAATTTGGCGAAGGAAACTGAACATGATCCTGCAAAAAAACCTGTATGCAATCTTACCTTTAAATGAGTCTGTACAGGTTTCTTGACAGAGTGATTTGAGACGCTGTTGCGTGTACAGGAACTTGTTTAGGATCCTATAGATAAACCTGCATAGGAACCCAACTGCGAGGGTTCACTAGTAGTTTGACTCTCTCGATAGTAAGTTCGATATTTAAGGCAATAAAAAGAAAGCAACTTCATAGCTGTAAGCGATATGAGTTTTCGCGACGGCTTTCTGTAAAGGACCCCATTCGTTTTTCTGTACAGGAACCAGTGCCTCATCTTACGTCGCAAAGGAACCTGTACAGGAACCTATATTACATCATTTAAAGGTTCCTTCGTCATCGCAGGTTCCATTGTAGGATCATGTAATCCTTTCCCAAATTCCTGCACAGAAACCGCCAAGATTACCTGTGCAGGTTCGTGTGCATGATCGTATCCAGCAACTTGTCCAGGATCCTTCGAAGTTCCTGTACAGTAATTTTCAGCTGGATAATGCTTCAAAAAAAGAATCTAGCACTATGCAGACATTGATATATATTCTTGGTCACACAGTATATGAAACATTATTAATAAATAAATCATTGTTCTTATGTCAAGGCCTTCATTTGAGAGGTCTAGTAGCCATCCATTCAAGATGCGAACATTTGGGAGAGGGGAGTAAGACGTATAAGAGGGGAGTCAACCAATCAAAATTGGCTACGTGGAATATAGAGAGCCCACTTTTATATACATGAAAACATCTTGTAGAAAATTTCTTTTCTACCTAAATCAGCATCGTCTACTGGCATCTAATCTAACAAAAGATGAGGATCAACGCCTGTACTTTATTCCTCGCTTTTTCCAGTTTCCTTAATTCTATTGGTAAATATCTAATAGTATAGGTTCATATTTACTACATAAGTAAACCAAAAAACAAACAAGATTTTTTCTCTGACTGTTCTTCAAAAGTTATATTCACAAGATCACGTCTAAATATTTTATAAAGAAATATTAATTTTCAACAGAAAAGTTAACTTTTAACCGAATAGTTTAATTTTTAGCCATAAAAATAATTGTTCAATAAAGTAGTTGAACTTTTAACGAATTAGCTGAATTTTCAACCAAGAAAGACAAATTCTCAACGATCTTAATTGATATTCAAAAGCAGTTCTATTCAACCAAATAATACGAATTTCCAACAAAATCTTTGCATTTTAAACTGAAAAATATTTTTCATTCGATTGAACATGAACTTTTTCGTTGTAAATTCAACAATTTGTTCGAAATATTTGAGCTTTTATGACTGAAATTTCATTTTTTTTGTCAAAGATGAATAACTGAAGTTGAACATTCATGTCATTGGTATGACAATTTTCTATTTTGTGGAAAATTCTTTTTTGTTTTGGTGCAATACAATTTTGTGGATGAGAATTTTGCTAAACAATTTTCATTCGTAATAATTGATCCGTTTTAGTTCAAAACTCAAATATTTAGTCGGAAACGTATGTATTTTCTTTAAAAAATTTTTCATAGTTTAAAAATAAATCTCTTTTGTTGAAAATTTCGTATTAAAAATTCCTAAATATTTTTTGTCTCTTCGCAGAAATGTCGCCAGGTACGCCGCCCAAAACAAGGGACTTTCTAGCAAATTTTGGGACGAGTAACGAACATGAGAATCATCAAGGTAGCCCTAGTACAAACAAATTCATAAGCTATTTCTGTAAAACAAAAATCATAACTATTTTAGCAGGCTTCTAGGTATAATCACTAGCATACAGATTGGACCCATATGAAAAAATATGACATACAAAGAAATCATTATACGCCTATATTCATTTTCTCATAATGAATTTCTTATGATTTGTTCGCGATTATGAAAAGGTAATAAAAAAATGCATTATACAAGAAACTATTACAGGACAATCAATATTGCAATAAATTATACAAAAATATTAAAGGAATTAATGTAGAAAGCAGACAAACTACAAAGGAAAGGTCTTTTTAGACCAATCATAATTCTGAACATATAAACTTTAAGCAGCAAACATCTGCAAACTTCTTTGATATCAGCAGAGTTGCTTGAAATGTCATTAAAATTTCGGAAATCATTTGCCATCTCTTGAACATAAGTTAGAATAAATGAATATGATTATGAAAGTTTTCCAAAACAACATGTTCAGATCCCTAGAAATCTTCAAATTCCTTAAAATGGTGAAATCCTTCAAGATGCAAAATAATCCTTCAAATCTTGTGAAATACATTGAAGTACTTCGAAATCTCGTGACATCTTGAGAATCCTTGGCAATTTCATTTTACTTAATCAATTTTTTAAATTTTCCATAATGACCGAAATTCGGTAAAACACATTTTTGCGATGAGCCCTGGAAAACTGGAGAGTTCGGCTAGGTTCACAAGAATTCTGTAAGCGTAGACTAAACATTTTCAGTGTGCTGAAAATCCGTTTTTCTCATTTTTGTATACAAAATTCAAAGCCGACAATATTAATGGATATGAAACATACCTTCGAACTTTTTTATTATGCAGTCATCGACTTTCCACTTTCTTATTAATATGCCTAAGTCTATATCTCTATAAGACTTCACATAATGTGCAATGAAAATAATTTTGTGTGAAGAAATTCTCTTAGAATGCCAAAGTCTTTTCACAATTTTGTCTAGTAATAAGCATATCAAATCACGCGAAGTCGTTGTCTGTCTAAACTAAAAGTAACAACTCCAAATCAACGAGATTGTACGAATGAACATTAACTAAGTTATGATGCAAGTTCATTTCACTGATTGAGTTTGTGTATTATGTTTTGAAAATCTTCAGTCATGCTAACTGCTTTTTGAATTTCACCCCCATAAGCCTGACAGACGTGCCTTTCCGCTACCCATGAGATGTTGAAAAAGGGTAGTGGTTTGACCAGCATTATTTCTGTGACCAGTGACTATGGTGCCTTCCCGCCCCGCACAATTGTTGAAAAAGGGTAGTGGTTTGACCAGCATTATTTCTGTGACCAGTGACTATGGTGCTTTCCCGCCCCGCACAATTGTTGAAAAAAGGTAGTGGTTTGACCAACATTATTTCTGTGACCAGTGACGAGGGTCCCTTTGCGCTTCCCACAAGACGTTGAAAAGGAATAGGGGTTTGACGGACATTATTTCTGTGATCAGTCACAGGGTTACCTACACACTTACTGGACTGAAACCCGTTTCGAATTACTGAATTTCAATAGCAATTTCATAGAAACTATCAATTCTGGAGGAAAAGTGTTCACCGATACCACATTCAACATGTCTTGAAACAGTGCATTCAAATTATCACTTTTTCCGGAAAATATCACTTCTGTAAAAAAAATCGGAATAAGACTTTTCTAGAATTATTCCCGAATCATTTATCCTGAATATTGTTGGTTCAACTTTAGTAAGTTTTCCAGGAGAATCTGCCCTCAATGTCTTCAGTCTTGTCTTGCGATTTGTCGATAAGAAGTTGATGATATATCAAAGCACTTGAAAAAAATGTAATTCTCTTCCTTTTTGCAGAGTTAAGTTCAGAGTTTGAGTGTCTACCTAATAGCGATCCTATTCCCGGTGTTCCGTGTCGTGAAACTTCTTATTCTCCTGACGAGCATTCTTCTGACAGATATTTGCCTGTCACGTCTCATTCTCGTGCTGAGCCTCTTCTTCGTGCAAGGTCAAGGTCTCCTTCAGCTCATACAAGAAGCATTGCTCCACCTGTCATGATTGTTTCTTCTGATGCAATTGAATATAAACTTGACCAACTTCAATTTATTCGGCTTACTTCCTATAGAAATCCGCACCGGATATTCGAACTTCGAAGATATACTTTTCCTGCGAATAAACCGATTCAATTACTTGCAGGACCGAAAGTCTATGTACCCATGCCAGCACAAGAACAAATTGTATTATCAACATCCGATGGTGACGTCTTTGCAATATTGGAGACTAGTAGAATTCTTGCTGGAATATATACATATAATCGTAGCGTTCGGAGTAAATCACGTGCAAAAATAAACATGGAAAGCGGCATGATTACCGTATTGACCCCAGATGAAGTTAAGGAAACTAGTGTAGGCCCCTGGCGTCCAATATTATTGAGTTTTAGAGTAGAGCGTGTGAACGTCAATCGTGAACACCATTAATTCAATTACAAAAAATGGTAAACCAAAATTTCAAATTGGTTGTAATCCGAAGTCGGCTTAAAATGTTACATGTTACTCGTAATCATAAATAATTGACCTTTCAAAATTAAAAGTCGAATCATTGACAACTGTAATTGGTGATTTAAAATTCTCCTATGTTAAAAATCCTTTGGCTTTATAAATTTTTCAACTTACATTCTTATTCTTCATACTTCCGTTGTTTCTACAGTTATTCATTCTCATGGCGTGTTTCGAACTTTGCCGTCGATTTAAGTGTCTCTGAAACGAAAAATCTACTCTATTTTGTGTTAATTTTGCATGAATTGAAATTTTTCTTTTTTTAATGTTATTTTTTGCAATAAAAACAAAACTTAGGTGTCTCAAGAATATTTTTAGATCTTTTCGAAATAAATAATTTTATTTCCTAACCTTCATTTCAAATATATGGTACAGTTTTACTGGAAAATTGAATCAATAATTTTTTAGAAAGCATTTTCGAAGAGTAAAACCAAAACCGTCCGTTTCTTTTTAAGAACAATCAGCTTGAATAAATACTTTGAAAGATATTGTGCTCACAGAAGAGAACAAAAAACAGACACTTAATTACTCACCTAATGGACTCACAAATTTTTTGAATTATTTTTAAACGTAATGAATAATATAAATGTAAATATGTGAGAAAAAAATTATTGCAGCCAGGTAATATTTGTTAATTTCATCAACAAGTGTAAAATTCAGGTCTTTAAGCTAATGAACAAGTCGGCTTTTCATCAGAATAGTTTCAAATTCTCCTAAAAATGATGAAAAATTAGGTTACATTATTGTTCAATAACGTGCATTAACGTTATAAACAAATTACTTTAAAAAAAGAAATATTCGTTGACACTGTTGTGTGGTAAAAAAACGATCACTCTAACAACGTGCTACTGGATTAAACTAACTGTATTAACGTATACAATGTGCGAATATAAATATTTTTGTATACAATTTGTTATTAGAATTAACAAATATGTTGCTAAGTTCGTTTTTTGAACTGCACATCATTTTTATACCAATTGAATAAAGCTCCACAGTAAGCAGAGTGTACTGCTGTAAATAAATGGCCGAATAGTGGATTCGTTTATAACATCAACAAATATGTCGAAAGGACAAAGTTGTCTAGTGGAAAATTACCAATGAACTAATTGAAAGTTGGTTTAGTGAAGGCGGCATGTAATTCTGTAAATAAATAACCGAATAGTGCATATTTAATATATCGTCAATAAATGTTATGGATCAATAGAGGTACCTAATTTTTCATCACGGTAGAGACAATATCGAAATAATCAAATAAAAACATAGTTTATTCATTGCCTGAAATGCTTGCGTTCCACTAACGGTGAAAAAAAAAATAGATTTGTTAAGAAAAAAATTTGACAAGCGCACACACACACATATTTTTTAAAACGTCATTTTTGGACTCCTGAGGTCGAGTTATGTCCAGATAAGCCAAAAATGGAGTTCGGAAACCTTAATCGTTTGATTAAAAGAACTAAATAATCCAGCGGAAAAAAAGTTTTTAAATATATACAGAGATTTTTGTTAACTCCGATTGGAGAACATATTTAAGTTCATATAGTTGGACTTTTATAGGGTCTCATCACGGTGACTTTAAGAGCGCTTTTATAACAGTGAATGTAAATTTTATTTTATATTCTGGTCTTATAACACTTAACCATAACTGTGAAGAATCCGCAATCGGTGGCATACACTAAACTCTAGATTTAAGTAAACTGGATTTACGGCGTTCGGAGAATTTCAGTCCTTAGCATTTCGTCAAGGGGGGGGGGCGGTCGCGGGAAGGAAAGAGAGGTGTTGTTCAGGCATATGATATTATGTAATCCAACTGTGAATGGATCACATCGCCCTGAATGTTTACGTTTGGATTCCCTGGATTTATGTTGATGGCCACTGCAAGCCATACCAACAATTGTACATAAATCCAGAGTGCAGTGTATTTCCGAATTGAAACAAAAGTTGAACAACCACCGCAGGGTCCCACTTGGAGCAACTGCCATCTAAAAATGACATCGGCTCCCAGTAGAACCGTGGAAAATCACACTTATAGCCACACCTCACGACCGTGAAATGGGTGGCATGATGAAATCACTACGACAGGCCGACGCAACACTCGTGCCTCTTGAGAACGAATATTTTGGAGCATTCGGAGAAGCAGGATCGCGGCAAACACCGTAAGAGCGACAAGGATGGTAATAAGGCACTCTTAAGGCCGCATTATGTCTTTAGATTATGTCGTTCCTGCGTGGGTGGGACACCTCGATAGTATGTGTTCTAGGTACTGAACGTGTGCATGACACGCTCTGCACCTATCGCTTGGAACTTCTTGACATAAAATGCGGTAACAGTATGCACAGGCGGAAATGACAACTTCCTGGCATGCGGACTGTTTTTCTACATTTCTGTGAAAGTTTCCATGCATTTTCTTGTCAAGTAACTGTTGGTGAAATTTTGCAAGCTCAGCTTTTTTCACTTTGGCTTTTAGAAGTGAAGCATCTAGATGGAGTAATGCACTTTCCTTACTTCTGATGTTGAAATTCAGGCCAAGGGTCTCGGCCGCTTGCTGCGCGGCTTTGTAAAGGAACGCTCCTTCATCCAATCATCTCGTGGTTCCTAACCATTTTTAGGAGAAGATCTCTACCATTGGCAACGATATAAGCTTCACTTAGAACGATTCAATTATGAAGACACTGGAGATTCAGAAGTCCGCGTCCGCCTTGATGGCGTGAAATGTATAATCGCGGAACTGACGAATT